>JAUNZM010002050.1:0-21019 GCA_033459285.1 Clamator glandarius | reverse complement strand
AATTCGGCTCAGACACTTTCACCTTTATTCCTCACCTAGGGAACAATATCCCCCTGCACTAAACCGTGGGGAGAGGGGAGGGTGTGTTGCAATCGTTCTGTGCCACCAGCCTCAATGAGCAGCTCGTAAAAATTAAGAAATGCTTTTTATTCAGAGAGATAAGGGGTCTGGTTGCCAGAAACGAAGCACAAAACTGCTCCAGCCTGAAGAGACGATTGCAGCGTAGCAAGGTTTTCCTTTGCCGTGGCCAATTTAACAAATTCTCGTAAACTGCAATTAAAGAAGTGGCAGCAATTCCAGATGTCTCGTTAAGCTTTTCCTTAACCCTCAATTTTGTCCAAGGAAGGATAATTTGACGTGAGTGATATGCTGGCAGCTCACGGGCCCCGGCAGCAGCTGCCAAACCTCAGTCCCAGCTGCTGGAGGGGCAGAAATGGGGGGAAACCAGCAAGTTCAGGTGCTTTTTGGTCTTTGCTCATTCACCCTGTAATTCCGATGCTTCAGCTTTGCTGAACGGGCAGCAGGGGCTGGCTTTACTGCGCCCCAGAAGGGATTCAAAATGTGGTTTTTGTGACCTGAGAGGCTGGGAGCCGCCTGGCAGCGAGCGTGGGTGCGTGGGAGCTGCTGCAAAGCCTGATGCGAAGCAGGCGTGAGGGAGCAGCTTTTGCTCAGCATTCAGAAGGAGCCCTTGGTTTTGAGTGGCTCAGGGTCTCCTGGCTCAGAGTCGGTCCCTGGCCTCGTGGCCGGGCTGAGCCTTTCACCCCGTGCTTTGTAGTGCTTTCAAGTGACTAATCAATTAGCCTTTATTAGCTTTATTTCTTTCATTACTCATTTCTCCAACGCTTTCAAGGTTTCATTAGTCTCCTCTCAAGTTACAGTGGATTTTGAGCACTGTGTAGAAGAGGATAATTCATTTTATTAGGTCATTTATTTTCTGGGTACATTTTTAAAGGTCAATTAATCCATCTAAATGGAGGAGGCAGTCTAGAATTCCATGCAGCCCCTCCTGCCACCGTGGCCCAGGAGAGCCGGCGAGGGTTCACTTGCCTGGGCGAGAGGGATGCATCAATACTGCGAGCGCTGCGTGACATTTGAACTGGGAGCAGAGCTTCCATAACGCGCTTTCGGAGGTTTATTAACCGGCTCCTTCCTAGGGATGGAAGATCTTCTCCATCCCGAGGGAGAGCAGCCAGCACCTGCTATTCACTTTCAAACTGAGAGCTGGTGGGCACGGGCGTCCCGGTCCCTCGTGTCACAGCATCGCCTGCGCCGGGGATCAGCTGGATTTGCGCCGATGCAGATGAAATGGGGCTGGCGACGCGCACACAGTCACGTTGGAAGAGGTTCTGTTCTGTCTGAGGCTGCACTGGCTTCACCCGTTAGTAACTCTGCCACTGATGAGGATAAATATTGTCGCATGTGGAGTCAAACCCATCGTTTTATGAATGTTTTCACCAAAACAAGCGATTTACTCCGTTCTGGGGCCATGATCATCACAGAATTTGGAAGCGGCAGGCTGCTTGTCTCGCTCATGTGAATCATCCCATTAACTTCTGATCGCGCGGAGCTGGCAGGGCCGGCGGCAGGCAGGGTGTGAGCGGTGCCAAGGAGCATGGGGGGACACAACCCCGTCCCCACGCCTGGCGCCGTCACCCCAGCAGTGACCGGGGAGCCCACGGTGCGGCCCGAGGGCGTGGAGGGGCTTTGGCAAGGAGGCTCAGCCCAGAATCCAGCTCCACTCACATACCTCGTTATTATTCCTTGCAGGGATCCAGAGAAGCTGCCAGTTCAGCACAGGGAGCAAAAGCCAGAAAATCCATCGCTGCCGCTGCCTTTCCTGTTTGTATTTACATTTTTATTGATGCCTACGGTGTAAAACACCCATTATTTTAACTGGAAAATCCATTGAGTGGTCTAATAAAGCTTCCCTTAAAAAAAGGATGGAAAAGTGTGAGCAGCTTGATGCCTCCACTGCAATGAGAGAGGAGTGTTTTACTCCAGCTGTGAAACACCTGGGAATCTTTAAAACTTCATAACTTGCATGCGCAGGAGCCAGAGGGAAGCCTGTGTCCTGTCTGGAGAAGGGGAGGCACTAGCTCTGCTGTTCTGGGGTGGCTGCTGGCGCTGACCCCAGCGCGAAGAGGTTTCTTTGCCAAAGGAGTTGGCTGCAGTGTCAGCTTGGATGCTTTGCTGCTCTCTCCATGGGGACTTCGGGCACTGGTGAGCTGCAGCCTTGAAGCTGAGGGCCCAGAGAGGTGACAGCAGTTGAAAACCAGGCGCATTCCCTTGCAGAAGGGACAGCAGCGCTCGGGTGAGCCCAGAAAGAGCCACCAGCCAGGAAAAATAGTAGTTAAACCCCCCCGATGTGACATGATGAGATCAATTCAGAGACCGGGTTTTGGTTACATTGTAACAGCTTGGCAATAGAATACTAATGAGGATGTGTAATTAGTCCCAATTCCTATTAATAGCCTGGTACATCAGTTGCAGGTCGGCGTTACTCCGTGCGGTGCAGCAGGTGGTGGTGCAGGATGCATCCCGGGCTCCGATCCCGTGCTCTGCTCATGGTCAGTGGCTCCATCTCCCCTGGAAAGGACCCTCCGCCTGGGAGGAGGATGGAGAAGCAGAGAAAAGCCTATATTTGCTCAGAAAAGGGCTGCTCAGATGAGCTGGTCCCCAGGAAGTAGAGGGCACTGATGTTTTTTGCTCTTTCAAGGCTGGCCAGGCTGAATAATTTAGTCAAGGGCACAGGCGCCTGAGGTCTCCCCATGCAGATTCATTTCTGCTTGATCCATCCTCACTCAAACCCATCAAATGCTTTGAAAAACTTCTCAGAGTTTGGTTAAAAAAACCAAACAAACGAGGGTAGCAAAATTTGAAGTGCACATGGCTGAAGGGGATGTTTCTGCAATTGCAAAAAAATGATTTAATTTTTTTTTTGCCTTTTTCCAGTGCAGGAATGATTTCAAAATCTCTCATGATGCTGGTTACTCCCTGGGCAATCCTAGAGGAATGACCAGGACGCATCCTCGTGACGGTCGCGTGCACCTTGAGAAAAGCATCATCTCCTACCCCAGCTACAGGTTTTCATCTCGCTGCCGATGCTCCTTTGTGCACTGGAACAGGGCTCTGGGGAGGCTGTTCTTGCACATCAGTGATGGCCAGCAGAAGGGCTCATCCTATCTTCAGATGGGTACCAAGAATCAGGTTGATTTGAGTGTAGCCGCCTTATTTAAACTATTATCAGCCTTCGCAGCCCAGAAATAGGTTCCCCGAGTGTCTGTGTGTCGCGCAGAACTGTTGGGCCAGGGCTGGGCCGGCGCAGGAGGCAGCGGGCTCAGCAACGGACGTGCCCTCGCCTGCCAGGGTGAATTAGCAAAGAGCTGTGAGATCTAAGAAATGATAGTAATTATAGCAACAAAATTGTTATTAATGCACTAATTTACTTGGGAGCAAGGTTTTATGTAATTACACCCTGGGATCAAGATAAAGTTAATGCATTTACCTTCCCAATTATTTATAGACGTTTTGAATTGCTCCTCTGCCATATGAAATGAGCGTGTGTGTGTGTGTTCAGGACCGCGCGGGGCTGTGGGCAGAGAGGACACGGGGGCAACGAGGAGGTTTGCTGCTCGTTGCTGATCTTGCTCATGAGGGACCCCGAGCAGCAGCCCCCTCTGCGTATCAGGGCACCCCAGGCTCAGCTGCTGACAGGAGCCTCTCAGAGCATCATCAGTAAAGCTTTTCATGCTGGGGACATCCAAGGGAGTCCCTGGAAATAACCCGCAGACCTCCAGGCTCCACAGCGATGCTGCAGCAGCCCAGGGCGGGTGGAGAGACCAGCAAGCTGGCCTTGTTCTTGCTTAACCTGTTAGAACTTTGCAAACTTACCTGAAACCTTTGGATATTGGTGAAAATCTTCTGGCTGTGAGGGTGCTTTTCCCCCACGCTGCGCCCTGGCGAGGCCGTGGGAGGGCTCGACGGCAGCATCGCTCCCCAAGGCAGCGAGTGCTTCGGCAGCTGCCACCCAAGCTGCCGCGGACACGAGTGCCCTAGAAATGCCAGGCTGGAGAGAGGATGCTCGCCCGCAAGCTGCTGGGTAGCAGGAGCAGTGGGTGGGCGCAGGGGCACGTGCGGAGCCACGCGCTGCAGCCCCGGGACAGGCTGCTGTGGTTCTAAACATCGCTGTTGTGGGTGGGAAAAGGAAAAAGCAGGGCAGGATCCAGCAATCAGCAGAGCCCCCCTCCTCAGGGACTCTCTGGCTTCTCCCTCGGTGCCTCCAGAGCTCGCTTCATAGCCGGCATCGCTCAAACCCACCTTTATTAGCATCATGCTGGGAGCTGTCAGCTGGCTTTGCCAAGCATCCCGCGGTGACGAGCCCTCCCGGCTGCACCGGCTGGTGAGCCCGCACGGTGCCGTGCTGGGTGCTCGCAGGCCACTCGCTCGCGGCTGCCGAGTGTCACCGGGGATATTTCTCCTGGTGTGGCACCAGGAGGACAGCAGCGAGCTGCGGAAGGTCAGAGCAGCCCTAAAAATAGAGCCGTGTGCGCACGTGTGCGTGTTCAGCTTCTGCTCCAGGTTGAAAGACTGGAGAGACTTGACCACAACTAACGTTTAAGAGCAAGGGAAAGGTTTCAGAAAGTTGCTCTACACCTAAGGACCCCTCGGCTTTACCTCTTAGAATAAAAGTGTGAGTGGCTGTGGGAGCCCTGATGCTTCCCCTCCGCAGCAGAGCAGCCAGGTAGGAAGGGAAACCTGGTGATGGGGCTGAGTGAAATCTAAAATAATGTCCCTGGGGATCAAGGTGGAGATTTATTCCTCTCTCTAACAGGGAAAGAAGGGCGGTTCTAGGCTGCACATCAGGCCCATTTAACCGCATCGTGTAAAACCATTTTTACAACAAACATAAGTCTGAGTTATGGGTGTTATTTTTGCTAACTGTTTGCACATGGCTGGATTTCATGTTGACAGAAGTGAGTAATGGCACGAGGTTATGCAAATGAAGAACTTAATTAAGTGGGAGTCATACAAAATAAATTCTAGCTCCACCAAACACCCTCTGTTTTCCCTCTGAGTCTGGGTCACTTCTAAGCAATCGGCTCTTAACTGAGAAACCTTGTTCCTGGGGGGACGATGCTGCTTTCCTGCTCCTCGTTGGGAGGAGGGTAGGAAGAGGTATCCCCATCCCAGCCCCATCCCTGGAGCTCCCTGTGGGATGTACGGCGTGCAGCCCTTTCTGGGAAGTGCAGGGAATCCTCCTGTTTGCACGAGCATCGCCAGCAGCCGTGGGAAGATCCACTGGGAAAGCTCGTGCTCGACAGGCAGTGGGTGGCTCCAGCCTTGGGAGCCAGGGTGAAATCTAGAAGTGCACCATGATAAAAATCAGTGTAAGGCAGGGAAAGGATGCTCAGCCGCAGGCATCTGTTGGTGAATGTTCCTGTAGAGTGGGGTGAGGGGAGCACCAGTGCCCGGAGCAGCATCTCCAGGCTCTTCACTGTGCGTGTGTGTGAGGGTGTTGGGGGTTTGTTGAGCTCCTCCGGAGGTTAGCTGCATCTCGTCCACAGGTTTTATGCTGGTTTGCCTGATGATTTCACAAATGCCCATTTCCCATGAAATACTGACTTGTCTTCCGCAGGGAAAGGCTGTTTTGTTCCGATCTGCAGCAAAGAATGGTGAAATCCATTACATCCAATGCTCCACAAACGTCTGTGGCACTGCTCCTGTGAGATCAAGTGCCTCCTCAAGACTGAAAGCTTGGGGGCTGCCAGCTTCTGGGGAACCTTTAATCTACTGAAGTGCCATATCAGTCAGAGAAGAGAGGTTTGGTAAGTTCCTGCCTCTGTTCCCGGTGTTCTGAACCCCCCAAACACAGGTCTCTGTCCATCACGGCTTCTTTTCCTCTTCCAGAGAGCAGAGCCCACCTCGGCTCCCTTTGCACCCATTGACTTCTCCATGCCTGCCAGGGATGGTTAATAGTCACAGCGGGACACGTTTTTCTCCTTGTGCTGGCTTGTCAGGAGAAGATACAGTTTGATTGCTCACAGTAATTGTGCTGATGACTGTCCCGGTGGCACTGACCTCATTTCCAGCCAGGCCAGGATGCAGAGAAGCATCTCTTAAAAAGATGCAGAGAGAGTGTTTTTCCTCTTATAAAGAACAGTATCACGGTGAAGCTGATTTCGTCCTCCCCATCCCTCTGTGCTCCCACTCGAGGCAGCCACAGAGGGGTCCAGCCTCTCAAAACCAGTTGTCCGAACCCAGAGTCCTGGCAGAGGGGAGGATGAAGGAGGCTTGGGAGGGGAGCAGCGTGTGGGTCAGGGCTGCCCTGCTGTAGCTGTTAATTTGAACGCAGCGCTGCACAGATGGGAGCGGAGCAGCCAAGCTGCCACCCAGCACCATTTGAAGCTCCCTGAGCATTTTGCACGCCAAGAAAAAAAACCATGAAACCCTGCTGGCAGCTAATGGAATATTTGTTAAATATACCCCTCCTTCCCAATGGGCACAATTGAATGTTCTTCTTCTTTTCTTCCCCTGCTGATGACATGCCTGCATTTGTTACCCTCTAGAGTCCTTGTTTTAGCTGCTGTGGTTAAACCCATGGCTGCTGACGGCAGAGCCCTGGCTGCTCCTCGCTGGGGGCTCCTCTGGCCACGAGGGATGCGGTGGAGATGCCTGGGACAGATCCTGCCCCTCCGTTCAGGACTGTGCCCTGGACCCTGAGATCAGGAGCTCGGGCCAGCACTGGGAAGAACCCACTGCTGACCCACGCTGGGTTAAAAACCTTGGTCTGGGAGCTGAATTTCCTCCTGGAGCCTACAAGATGACTTGGGATTTAAAGCTCACCCTCCCGTGTCAGGTGCTGGCGTCTCACAGCGAGCCCAACCCCACGGGGGATGCAGAGGGTTTGTTTGCAAAACAAACCCCAATCGGGCAGCAGAGGTGGCAGCTCTTTTAATTGACTTCTCCGGCTCTGCTGCAGCATTCCCAAGGGTGGGATTGGAAAGGCTTAAATGAGAGAAATGGCTTGTTTGGGGAAGTTACAGCCCAAATTGAAGCCATCTGTGATGCCGAACACAGTCTCCGCCATCCAGCTGTGCCTCGTGAGACATCATCTCGCCGTGCTCGTGTCACCCCCTCCTCCTGCTGAGGGTTCAGTGGGGACCAGGCAGAGCATCGCTGCGATGTCACCTGGGCGTGGGCCTCTGTGGCTGGAAGCTGCCCGGCTTGTCAACACACAGCAAATATTATTAAAAAAAAAAAAAAGCTAAAACAAACATAGCAACTTTTGTGGAAGTTTTCTTTTTATCTGTCTCCAGCATGAAAAAAAACAATTAAAGACATAAAACCCCACCCCCAGACTGCAAAGAGTTGGAAGCCAAATGTCACTGCAGCTTTGATCCCCTCCAGAGGAAACTCTGGTGCTATCAGTTTAGAAGCATTACATTTGCATATTCATGTCCCCTAATTTGCTCTTTAGGGGCTGAAAACTAATAACTAATGAAGAAGGTCTTCCTGTGCATGCAGAGGAAACCCTGATTATGTCACAGATGTGTTAGGAAAAATAATCAGACCTAAATAAGCATCTGTCCCAAAGAAAAGGCTGCCTGTCAGTGAAACCTTTGCAAAGACAAAAATCCCTCCTGTGCGCGTCCAGGGGACGAACCTGAGGCCACAGGATGGGCTGGAGGTGACCGCGAGGGGTGGTGGCCACTGTGTCCTGGGGGACACTGAGTCTCCAGTGCCAGGACGTGCCCTAACTCACGGGGAAAAGCTTGAGGGATGCTCAGGAGGAGAGGCTTGGAGGGGGATGCTCCAGGGGGGTTGAGAGGGATACTGAGGGGGCTGGAGACCTGCTTGGCTGCACAGTGGCGAGAGGGACTGAGCCACATGGTGGGAGCAGTCTGGTTTTAGGAAGGCAGGCATCGACGCGGTGAGCGCCCAGGGACCTGCCGTTACCAGCTGGAGCTGCGGCAGGAGCTGGGAGGCTATTGGTGGGGGTTGGACAACCAGGCGACTCTAACAGCAGCGCTGCCAAGTGATGAATCCCTTCTGCTCACCCTTAATTAAATTTCTTTTAGCAACACAATAGATCAGTTTTATGCCTGTCATTTTTCAAGAATTAAAGTTATTGGCATCGTTGTTGGCAGGGGTATGGATTATGAGACAGAAGCAAGGCTTGCGGGAGGCGGTGATTGCTCGCATCCCGCTGCACGCCTGGTCCTCGACCCTGAAAATGGAAGCGCACGGGAACTGCCAGAGCACCTGGATCTGCTGGAACCGATGGGTCGTGCGGGGATGCAGCGAGGGCGCTGCGCTTAAGGCAGATTTCCCGTGGGTGTGAATGTTTCCCGGCTCAGACTGCTCTCAGCACATCCCAGCGGGAGCACTGGCTCCTCGCTGCCGCTGCCCTCGGAGCAGAGCTCGCAGCATCCTCAAGATGAGGTGAAGACACGCTTGGCACGAACCACGCGCTACCATTTATTCCTTGCGGTGTCTGGAGCGTGCTTTCTATCGGATCTGTCAAGGGCTGTAATTACAGATATTGTTGTCGCGAGCAAATAAAGATTAAGTTGTCAAAAAGATCGAGAGGCCAGGTTTGAGGCTGCAGCCTGAGGTAGGAGCTGTGTGGTGATAAGAGCTGCCCGAGCACCGGCTGCTGCCCACGCTGGCACCCAGCTTAATGGAGAGGGTGAGCTCCTGGGGGGAGAACGTGCCCCTCGCTTGGCCGGAGCCTGAGTGCAGAAACAATCCTGTCAGTGTGGTTGGGAAAAAGCAAACCCACGTGTGGCTCCCTGCCCATCGCGAGGGCTGGTGCTGAGCCGGGGCAGGGCTCTGCTCCACAGCATCCCTGCTCTTGGTCCATGGCAGACAGGATTCTGCCTGCCAAGCCCAGACACTGGGCGTTTTCAATCCTTATTGCACTGACTTTCAGCCTTGTGAACTCAAGCATCCCTTACGTCCATCGGTGTGAGGGCAGCCCAGAGCCTCTGTGCCGAGCGTCCCTCTCCTACGAGCATTTCCCATGCCACCCTCCCACGTCTGCCAACCCAGGGATGGCTTTTAACTAGGAAAACGCTTCCCAGCACCTCGAGCGTCGGACGGATCTTTAGCTTCCAGCACTTTAACTCCCGGTGGCTTAATCATTACTAATTCCTTTGGCAATTATTGTAATAACAATAATCACAGCGAGCTCGCTTGGCTGTAATGCAAGTATACGCTGTGCTGCTCCGTGCAAATCCCACTTGGGATGCGTGGTGGTTAACAAGACCCGTCCGCACGGCTCGGAAGCTCCTGTGGGATGGCGAGTGCCAGGCTGGTGGGCACGGGCAGAGCGGCTGTGCCGCGAGCGGCGCTGGGTGCCCGTTAGCTGTGTAACGTTCGTTTCATGCTCCGCAAGCATTTGCCCTATTTAAATTGCAAATATTAGTTATGCTGTCAGGCTCCACGGGTGGCGGTGCCTTATCCATCCCAGCATGAGCCAAGTTAAGATGCAGAGCTGGATTTCAGGAAGAGAAGTCACATTTTATTGAAGAGAAAAAAAAAAAGACGTCTGTGTTTGTATTAATGAAATTGCTGGAGTTGGAATTGATTATTTCTCATTTTGAGTGGTTTATCAGGGAAACAACTTTAATTTCTTAATCGACAGAGGCAGGAGTGCCATCATTTCATTTTCGCCTCACAAGGTGCGTCACTGCTGTCAGGGATGCTGTTGCCTTTAACCCACACCTGAGGATCTGAGGATCCAGGGTTAGAGAGGAGCAGTGCAAATCTGTGACCCCAGAGCCTCCGGGCTCCCTCTAGACTCCACCAGGGAAATTCCTGCCCTGGATAAGGCCCAGATTTCACTTAAACCCAGCAATTTCAGCCCAAGATGTGGGACTCAGTCTGAGCAGTAACAGCAGAGCCAAACTCACCCACTGCTTTATCCATCCTAATATCAACTCCTCTTTAGAAAATAATAAAGAAAAAAAAATCTTCTGCTTTCTTTCCTTCCAGTTAATACGCTTTAAATAAATTCTACGATTAAAAACGGTAAAAGTTTAATCGTCTCCCCTGTTGTGCTGAAGTTCAAAAGGAACATTTATCAGTCGTCACTTTGGATGGCAATTTGTATGTGAGGCTGAAAGCTTTTTAATTCACTCAACGGGAAACAATGAGCAGAGTTGATTAAATGGGAGCCAGTAATTTATTCCCAGCCACCAGCAGCCCAGGCACCCTCAGAAAGTTGGCAGCCCTGGGTCCACTCCTGTCTTGCCTCCCCTGTGCTGGTCTCAGCCCTCCTGCAGCAGCTCTGGGCTCGGCTCTGGGCAGCGAGGACACCGAAGTGACCTGAAAAGCAGCCTCTGGGTGCTCGTTCTGCAAACACAAACCCACACAGACAGGTCAGTGGTTCCCTCTCCGTCTATACAGGTGGCAGCAAAAACCCACTCCTGTTCCAGGAGCTCAGATGCTGTTTCACACGGATCCACTCCAGGCTGTCCCTCCCCCAGGATCAGTTTAATTGGCAGCAGTGAGATCCTAAAAGGTTTGCTGCTGTATTTTAAATGAAAGGCAGATGGGTTTGACACTGCGTGTCTGCCCCACACTCGCTCCTCCCAAGGGACGCAGCCGTACGGGACCCCCCCCGCGCTCTGGACCAAAGCCATTTATTTGTGATCACGGCTAATAGTCTGGTTCCTCGTACTCCACCCTCCTCTCACTGTTCAAACAGCACCGCCAGCAAAATGTGAAAATATACCAGTATAATGGGAGAAGTTCTAGCAGATTTTGTAATAAAATGTCACAATTTTGGATCATTCAGCCCACCTCGCTTCTTCAGCCTCCTTCATCCTTCATCACAAGGGCACTCAGGTTAGCCGAATGCGCCACCCTTGCCCTCCCCAGACAATCTCTTTCACCTGCGCTCTCGTTTTTATTGTCCCATAAAGGAGAGGTCAAAGCCCTCATAGCCAAGTTGCTGGTGCCGCTGCGTGAAACCACTGTCTCAGCACCGGTAACGAGGGGGCTGGTGCTGAGCACGCCAAGCAAATACTCTTCTAATTTAGCTGCCTGTCACCGTGTTCCTAAGTGCGAGGCTTTTAAGGCTGCTGCCCTTTTTGATTGCGATGCATCACCCGATTCACTTGCCTGCAGCACCGGAGCTGGAGTTGGCATCCCAAACCTCCCCCCTGTGGGGACGGGGGAGCCGCGACCTGGGAGGGTGAGTGTCTTGTCCCCAGGCAGCAGCACACAGAGATGTCCTGGAGGGGCATCCTGCAGGGGCAATGAATCCCAGAATTCGGGTGATGAAGCTTCCCAGAGCCTCGCTGGGGAGAGGCAGCGATCCGGAGTGAAAGCATCCCAGGAGGGGGCAGCTCCTGGCAGGGCTGGGGTTTTACTTGCCTTGATTTCTTGTCAGGGTCCCAGCAGATGCCGCTTCTCCCACTGGCAGCCGGTGCTGCAGGTGTAGCTCCCCACGCGCCTCCAGCATCCCCAGGACCTCAGATGAAGGATGCTGCACACAAAGCCAAATCCACTTTATTACCGTGATCGAGGAAGCTAAATCCATTTCCATAAGCGGTCCGATATTGGTAACAGCAAAATAAGCAACTGCTGACATCCAAGCTCTTCTGGAGAGCAAGTCTGCATCTATTTTAAGTGCTGCAAACATGCCAGCACAGTAATGTCCTCTTTCCTCTGCCTCCTGAGCTCCTTTTCCCCCTTTTCTCACCTGTCAGAGGCCCTGGGAGCACAAGCAGGAGCGGCAGCCAGCAGCTGGAGAGCTAAGGGTCTGTTTTTTCCACTGCCACTCTTCCTTCTAGAGGGAAGACAAATGATTCATTATATTCCCCATCATTTTCTCTGATGCCTGGCTGCCTCCCATCGAGATGTTGGGTCTGCACCATGCAAAGTCATTAACGCGATCTCCAAGAAGAGCTGCAGAGAACAGCATTTCCTATTTGTATGTGGTGATTCAAGCCAGGGGCAAAGCAGTGTGATCAATTCTAGTTTTCTTTCAGATCTTTAAGAAAATGCCTACATATAGAGATGTGGCATGACAGCATAAACAATGACATCCAGCTTTCAGAAGGCAAAAGGAGAGAAAACTCCGTGTCTGCGCAAGGATTTGTGAACAGGTGGCATGGACGAGTAAGGAGCACGGCAACACCGCACGCACGCTGCTGGTTTATTGTGGGGATAACCAGCTTCCACCCTCCCCTGAGGGAAACAGAACTCGCCACCCTCAGAGCAAAACATTTTTCCCTCTTGCAGCTGAAAACTGTTACCCCTCAGCCCCTCCCCAGCTTTCCTGGAGCCCCTTTCCATACTGGAAGCTGCTCTAAGGTGTCTCCACAGCCTTCTCTTCTCCAGGCTGCACATCCCCAACTCTCTCAGCCTGTATGGGAGATGCTCCATCCCTCGGGTCATCTCCGTGGCCTCCTCTGGACTCACTCTAAGAGCTCCACACCCTTCCAGTGCTCAGCACTCCCAGTACCAGCCCTGGAAGCCCATCCAGCCCCCAGCACTCACCCCGTGCCCAGGTCGCGGTGCCTGCCCCGCGTGGACGTTACGCTGAGCCCGCCTGGAGAGACGCAGCAATAGAAGTGATTAACAGCACGACCTGTTAATATACGAAGTGCAACATATGTTCTAGCCTCTCCCTGGAGGGTTGCGTTATTCCCATTATTATTTTTAACTGTCCTTTCCTGGGCTGCTCGAGGCTACTGGGAGGCGCACGCTGGAGATGGGATGGAAACTGCACGGTTTAAGTAGCCGGGCAGAGTGGTGGAGGCAGCTGCGACTGCTGGGGAGGGGGAAAAGGGAGAAATTCATCATGGAAATTAAGGTTGCAGTTGCTGGGTCACTCCAGCATCATCTGGCACGGCAGTCCCAGGGAAGAGCTGGATTCTGGGCTGCTCCCCTGCCAGCACACAGCTTATTGCTTCCTTTTGATGGGCAGGAGCCATTCCCGGTCTCAGACGTTCAATGTAATGTGGGAATCAGTAATTTGTGATAGTGCCTGAAATCACTTTCGAATACATAAAACACAAATACAGCAAAAGCGGAGAAATGAGCCATAACTCTCCCTAATGGAAGCCCCGGCCTCCCCGCTTTTTATGGCGCGGGAAAAAAATGGCCCCACTATTTTCGATCATTAATTTTGTATTGGCCTGCACGGCGGGGCCGCTGGTTTCCAAAGCACTTTTTGCAAAATAATGAGGCTATTTATTAGTAGCAACGAGGCTGCACGGAAAGAAGAGTTGAGATAGTTTCTATAGTAACTCTCTGCTAAACCATTTGACACTCGCCCTGGCGAAAGCCTTTCTGCACCCCGGCCGCCGGGCTGAGCTGAGCCGCCCATCGGAGGGGTCCCTGCACTTTTTCTCCCATTACAGGACCTGCTTTAAGGCTTTACGAGCACCACGGCTGCTGTGCATCACAGGGGCAGCATCTCTCTTCTGGGGTTGTTTACCTGGCATCGTTTCCCTGAGAAAAACCCACGAGAAGGTTAGAAGGGAGGTGTGGGTGCTGCCTGCCCTGTGCTGGGATGCGTGGTAATCCTGGGCAACAGCTCTCGGGGTCCTTCGGATGAGATGCAGCATCCTTCTGTCTTCTTCCTCGTCTGTAGGTCCTGTATTCGTTGGGCATAAATGCATCTTCTCAACCCATCCTCCTCCTCAGAGATGAGGAGCAGGAGGGGAGCTGGACGGCTGAGCCAGACTGGCCACTGAGCACCCCAACGCTTAATGGGAGCACTGGCCTCTCCTGTTCAGACCAAAATGATTCAGGGCTCACTCTGGTCTCTGCATCACAGCAGAATTTCCTGAAATAATTGGATTTGGCCATTTAGTTACTTCCACAAATAAGAGAAAACACAATTATTCACATTCTCCAGTCAGGTACTGTGGGCACTAAGAACAAATTCCCTTTATTTTATACACAGCTCCACAAATGGTTTGTATTGAGTTAGAAAACAATAAAAATCCCTGGCACTGCAACATTCGTACGTTAAAGCAAATGAAGAAACCAACCGGCCCTGTCGAGGTGCTGCAATGCAAGATGTTTTCCTTCCAGACACCAGCAGAACAGGGTGCAGGTCCCACGCGTTATGGGGCCAAGCGTTGGCTGTGGTGATGGAGCCCTCAGCACGGGCTGCAGCCTCCAGGCAGAGCTCAGGAGGAGCCCAGCTCTTCCACCCAGGTCTTTGGGTGCAAGAGTGAGGTGGGCACCCCTGCAAAAGGAGGGTCTGAAGAACCTACATCTCTTGCATCCAGCTCCCTTTGTGTAGCGAAGAAATTCCAGGGGTGTCTGAAGATTAGGCAGAGGCTGAATTTATGTAGGAAACAGTTATTCACTTGGCCCTACATGACAGATGGCCAAACCGGTCTTGGGGAGGAGGATAAATTAGTCCCGACCCGTTGATGTTTGCAGGGGGAGCGGAGCATCCTCCAGCCTGCACTCTGGCTCCGGCTCGCTGGCTTCTCCCGTCCCCCGCGAAACCATTATTAAAGCTGGCAAGCCATCACGAGAAATAAAGATTTATCGTGGTGTAATTTCCCAGGAGGGACAGAGATTAATGCCGAGCAGAGGGGAACCAGCATTCTCTTTCTGTTTGGGGAGTGGAGGAGTTTTTCACACCCCCCCAGGCCCTGCTGCTCCTGCCAGGAGCTGGCAGTGGCCCAACCGGGACATGGTCTCGGAGCCAACCCACCCTCCTGCCTGGCTAAGAGGAGACCAGCTCCATCACAATACATTTCTGTTCTGTTTAGCTCTTGAAAGACACGTGTTCCCATAACTGCCTCCCTTTGGATGTCACTTTGTTCTTTCCTGAATTTGTAGGGCGACAACAAATGCTCGGTGTCAGGTCTCCTCCTCCGGTTGCTCCGGGCACAGCCACAGGTTGCACGGGCATGTGCCATGGGTATAACATTTTGAACCAGAAGGGATATTTGGGGTATTTTTTTTTTGGATGGTCTCTGCCCAGGGAAGGTTCCCTGATGTTCTCCAGAGACCTGAGATGCTCAGCACCGGGCGTCACCGGGGGATGCTGGCAGCGGGAAGGCAGGAGGGGCACCCGCTGGGTGCAGACCCCAACATTACAGCACTGTGGGAGCAGAGGTCCATCCCACAGCACCCGTCCCACGCCCCAGGCAGGCTCCCAGGCAGCGGGACAGCCTACGTGAACCTCTTCCTCAGCCCCAGCAGCATCCCCTGAGCATCCCTGCCTGTCCCACTGCTGGATCGGCACCTGCCAGCCCCTTTTTCGTGAGAAATAAAGTCACAAAGTGCCAGCCTGCAGAAAAAAAAATTATTGCTGGGTTTGAGGGTTCTAAATCAAAACCAGAGGAGAACTATCCTGCTTCCTCGTGCTCAGGCTTGCCTACCCCTCCTTGCTGTCTTGCTCCTCTCCCAGTGGAGATGACACCGCCGCCCGGGGTGGGTTTCAGAGCAGCATCAGAGCTGTGCTGAGATCCATCAGCATGAGGCCGCGCTGCCTGCACGCAGGCATGGGTGCACCAAACAAGGGGAGAGGAGGAGCATGAGAAAAGCCACAGAGAAGGCAGACTGTACAGTGACTTAGTGATTTTTGAAGAGGAAAAAATTGTCATTGAGCTGAAGGATCCACCACCAGTCATAGACAGAGGCCAAAGGGCTCTCACGAAAGAGCCCTCTTGTTGTTATTGCTCTCCTTGGATGTGCTGTGCGGGAGGAGGGAATACTCGTAATGCACATTTCAGTTTTGGCTGCAAAGCTTTCATCATTATCATTTCAATTAAAGTTGCTCTTTGAAGCAGTTTGTCTTCAGGCTCAGACACACAAATCTTTGCTTTCATGAACACGGAAAAATTGAAAAATAAAAATGACCCTATTTTATCCAGCCCTGGTTTCTTCCTCTCGGCACACGGTGAGGTTTGAGCCGCAGGGCTTGTGTCGGGGTGTGTGAGGACAGCTTCCTTCACCCAGCGTGGCTGCACGGGCTCGCTGCTGGTCCCTGGGACAGGCTGTGCCGTGGAGTAAACCTCGATAAGCACAATGCTCAGCAGCTCCCGGCTGCATTGTCCAAGGCAGGCAGCAGCGCCAGGGGTTCACGCTTCACAAACCAGCAACGGTTTGGCAGGAGCACTGTAAAAGTTTGGCTATGACAGCGAGCAGCGGCAGGATGGGGTCGGATGCAAAGCGCAGCATCCACGCTTTGAGGGCATCCCTGGCTTCCTCCAGGGTGGGGAATTGCTCCTGGAGCAAGGGCAGCGCTTGTTCAGGTGAGATGCTGAGGGAGGTGCCCACAGCCCTGTTATCTCTCACCTTATGGAGAACTAAAATCGAGCTCTGTTAATGCCCCGGAGGCTCCAGCTTTTGAGCAGCACCCCAGCAGTAAATGAGTGGGACCCCACAAGGGCCTGGCAGGAGGATGGGCTCCTTCCCAAGAATGCTCACCAGCCTCTCCTGCCTCTGCTGGGGATCCTGGGATGGGCCATGAATATACATGAGGCAGAGATTATTCAGTGCTTCCATAAAACAAACTGATGCTCAACACTAATTTATGGATATACTGAATTATCTAACACAAATGTAAATAGGATTTAAAAGATACATCAGGAGAGGCACCTACAATCGAGTCAATCTTCTTTGCAGAGAAGCAGAAGAAGAAATGGGAAAGGAAAAAAAAAAAAGATAATTTATGCATCTGTGTGTCCCATTCTGTCCTCAGGAATGTGGATACCTGTAGCTGCAGCCTGTCCTTCATCACTGCTCGCAATGTCATCTTTTTAATGAAAATTAAGTGCTTTGGTTGTACTAAACAGAAGCTGTGCGGACAAGTCTAATTGCAGCGCTGGGAGATGGAACCTCATTTGAAAGGAAGCAAGTCCCGGGAGGATGCGGCACGGACTCTTCAGAAACAACAGAAGCCATGGACTTAGAAGGGCTAAAAATACTTTCCCTGCATCTGTGCGAGCCATTTCATTTCCTCTTCATTTTCTCTAATTTTCTTTGTCTCCAGCTTTAACTGATTTGATGCATCCTAATTACGTGCACATCTGCTCCCAGGGCGTCCTGGCTGACCCCTGCGAGCATCCAGGTTGGTGCGGGGAGGAGGCAGCAATGCTGGACACCCTTCTCCAGGGACCTGGGATCATCAGTGAGCTCTGGATGCTGCCCAGCCATCCCAAGGAGAGGACTTTCCACATACGGTGCTCCCAGTGCCGTAGTCTGGAGCTAGAGGATGCCCAACTGTGTTTCCCACACGTGCAGTCGCTTTCCCAGGAGCGAACGGTGTGGTCGGGATCGCACCCATCGCGGCAGGTCCCCACGTCCCTGTGGACAGGACCAGGGCTGGATTCTTCCAGAGCCCATGTAAATCCAGTGCTCAGAAGTCATTTATTCTGCTTCTAATACACGGTAGTGTTTTTCATCCTGATTTTAAAGAAAATCCATCCTCACATTGAAGCTAAAAAGCAAATCCCTGGCAAGATTAGGTTAGCCTAGAAAAACTCAGCCCATAAGCAATTACCCATCGTTTCAGAGGTGTTTTATCTCCTGGCGTAAGGAAATCAAAATCCCCAACCAACGATTCATGGGCAGAAGCGGTTCCGATACAAGAACAAAATGCGTGTTGTGTCCTTTCTTTAATCAAGTTAATGGTCATCATTTCACATGCTAATGTTTCCTCCGTGGTCTATCAGCTTCTACAGCTGCAGCCGCCTTCAATCCGGCACCGTTTACCTAAGAGACCCAATTACGTGCAGGGGGCTGACTGTGAGCATCGCAAACAAACCCCCACTGCCAACCGCTTCATCTGCAGCGAAGACCTGCTGCAGCATCACGGATGGCAGGGGAATGATTTTAAAGGCTTTGGGTGAAAAAATAGAGTAGAACAGCTTGTGTCCCTCTTCGTTCAGTTCCACTGAAGGGCTCAGGATGGGTCAGGAGCCTGTGGGGCTCTGGGATGCCCTGGCCCAGGGACCAAGCTGGCTCCTGGGGTCCCTTTAGCAGGTGGTGATGGTTCCAGAGGCTCAGGCTGTGCCGCTGGCAGCCGGGGCGTGAGTCCTGCCAGGCTGCCCATGGCCAAAGGCATTGCCATTTCCATTGCCATTTCCATAGTCATTTCCATTGCCATCTAGGAGCAATCACTCACAGATGCCTTTTACCCTCCCTTTTCACAGGCGATCAACATTAATAATTGAATAAACCAAACCCAAATATTCAGCATTGCTGCCTGCAATCTTTGTATGAAGCTGCTGGACAGACAGGGCCTGGGGTGCTGGCCGTGAAATGTGCTCAGCAAAGGCAAAGCAAAGAGGCGCTCAGTAACAAAAAGGATGCACCAGTTCTCTGGATTGGTTTCCAAGAGCTCAATTCCACCTTCGCCCGAGCGGAGAGGCATCCACCCTCCCGTGCAGCCCCCAGAAACGCAGCAGTAACCGGCAAAGCCTCAGTTTCCTCCTGTATTACCCACTGTAGTGGTCACAGTGTGGTCAAAACTGTGCTGGGAGAAAGCACCAACCCTGAGGTCCAGGCCCTGAGGCAGGGTGCTCTCCAGATTTCTGGTGCTGTTTCTGTTGAAAACACAAGGGTTTTGCACATCCCTCACTGCCCCTCGGCTCCCTGCAGCCCCAGCCTCCCACAGCATCCTCGCTCCCACGGTCACCGGCTGGAGCATCGGCCCCTCCAGCAGCACCCAGGTCTCTGCAGGAGGATGAGGGTGGAGGAGAGGCTGTGCTGGGACACCCAAGCCTGGCAGGAGCAGAGGGATGCGGCACCCTCGCAAGAGGCACGGCTGCTCACAGTCTCCAAGGGCTACGAGATAAGGGGGCCGCCAGGGAAAAGCCGGACTGGAGAGATAAGAGAGCTTATTCTACTCAATTATTGGGCAGATAAGGCAGCCCAGGCAAGCCTGGCTCTCCTAATCCATCGCAAAGAGCCAAACAAACCGTCCCCACAGGCCTGCGGTGGCACTCGAGGGCTGGGCAGGTCCTGCCACAGGCAGAGCTCGGCTGCCCCGCTGGATCTCCTGCCCGAGATTTTAAGACCCTGGGAACACTCGGACTCATATTTCCTGTGAAATACGGCCCTGGCATTTCTCACAACCTTTGCACAAAGGTTAGGAGGGAGCTTGATGAGATTTGCTTGATGACTGGGAGTGGGGATGCCCTGTCAACAGGGCTGATGGAGCTCTCTCCTGGGAAGAGGCGGCTCACCTGTGGCTTTGGGGGCTGCGGAGAAGAGGGAGCAGTGGAGTGCGGACCGCAAGGTCATCCTTCTGCAGCAGCAATGCTCTGCCAGGGCTCGTCTTGACCAAGGAAGGAGAGCTGCGAGGTTGCAGGGCTGCTGCAAACACCAGTCTGTCCCCATGAACCCCCAGCACAAGAGACAACCAGCTCTCGAGGTGGCTGTGGACAAGGGTTGGCAGCACCGTGCACCACTCTGGAGGATGCTCACAGAGCCCAGCAACCAAAGAGGGACGGGAGGAGCCCCCAGGAATCGTCTTGTGAATACCTGGACCCTGTAGATCTGATTGTGATGCAGGGGTGCAGGGATGCGGGCCAGGAGACACGCTGGGGGTGACGGCGCTGGGGCAGGAGAACTCTCTCAGGGGAGCAGCATCAGCCCTTGGGGACAAAGACCAGCTCCCCAACACCCTCCTCAATGGGGCAGGACTGAGCTCTGCAGGAGCACATAGGAAATATCTTCTGCCTGTGGTTTCACCTAAGTGCCTCTAATTCACCCGCACAATTAATTGGAACCATAAATCTGCAGCTGCAGTTAACTGCATGCACAGGACTAAAGATGGTTATTAAAGTCTTCCCTGCATCATCTCCCTCACCAGAGGCTGAGACCGGTGCTGGCGTGGGCATCTCCATCACCGCCTCGGCTGCTCACGAGGCTCAGACCTGGTGGCACCTTCCCCATCCCTAAGCACCAGCGATGGGCTGGATCCTCCTTGTGGGGCTGGGATGGCTGCATCCCCTGTCCTGCAGCACTGAACTCCTCACAGAGATGCTAATTAACCACGTTCTGGCACTGCTCTTAATGAGTGCTGCTCGCCCCCTCCCCAGGACCCGCTGGACAGGGCACTGACACAGTTTGCAGAAGCCGCTTGCACGACACCCCTGGCCCAGGAGTCATAGAATCAGGGAATAACCAGGTTGGAAGAGACCCACCAGACTCACATCAAACCCCTTCTTGGGTAGATTCATCTCACTGGCTGCTGCAAGAGCCCAAGGAAACACGGCTTAAACCGACCCCAAACCCATCCCTGCGCTGATTTAGAGGCACAAACGAGCTGTCCTTGCACCGTCCGTAGCTGAGTACTCTCAGATTAGACCAGGACAGAACTTTGTGCTTTGGGGAAACTTCCTCAGATTTTTAATTATCACAGGCAATTAAGACTTTAATTCTGCCAGGCTCCAGCTGCCGTGGCTGGCGCAGCTCCAGCAGCCCAGCCATCCTCTCCAGAGGCTGCACTGGGATGCTGGGTCCGGATGAGGAGCTCCAGGGGAGGGGTTGGTCACCAAAGCCACCTCCAGGTGACAAGGGGTGCGGGCAGGAGCAAGGTCACACTGCGCACAGCAGGGCGAGTGGCTGGGGGGGCTTGCACAGGGCTGCCACGGTGCTCCTGGCCAGGGCACCGGAGAGAAGTATCCGTAAAATGCCAATTAGGCTGTGAAAAGTCAAGTAATTTATGGTAGACAGAAGGATCAGGAGGAAAAAAAAAAAAGCCAAGAGCAGCATTAAAAATAAATCAAGGTAATGAGGTGAGAGGTGGCTGGGGTTTGTGTGAGCAGGGGGTAGGATGGGGGGAGCATCCAGCCAGGTGAGGATGGACAGACAAACCATCGCAGCCCCCTGGGCACCGGGAGGCTCCAGCCAACCCCCAGAGCCAGCCCAGCAGTCCCAGGGAAAGCTGAGCTCAGCCAAGGATGTGAAATGCAAACACAGCAGAGGGGAGCCGGGCCCTCAGCAGGCAGAAAGCACAATAATCTAATCCAGGTCCCACTGCAACAGCTTTTCTCTTTCCATGGCGAACGCTTCTTCCACA
>JAUNZM010002049.1:90000-103927 GCA_033459285.1 Clamator glandarius | reverse complement strand
ATAATATTCATTCTTGCTTGCCAATATGCAATTTGCAATGCCAGAGTTAAAAAAAAAAGAGAGAAAACAAAGGAGGAAAAAAAGCAGAGGGGAGGCTGTGAAACAATATATCTTTTGTTCTTCCTCAGGCCAAAAACTTGGCAAACTGTTAACTCTTTAGGACTTACTACACACTGTTCCTTTACATGCCACCCAATACCTCCCTCTAAACTATTCCTCGTGCTCTGCCTTTACCTTTGATGAAGCCCAACAGCATCTGAGTTAAAAGCCAAGCAATAGAGTATACACAAACTCAGAGCTGCTCAGTAACTGTACTTCAACTTCTGAGGTATTCTCTATGCTCCCTTTTCCTCAGCTTTATGTATTAAAGCTTATTTTTAACTAAAGCTATGATCCTAAGCTTCTTCACAGCCTCAACTAAGCTATGTGATTCATGTTTCAAAGCCTAATATTTTAGCCTCAAAAGCAGGATGAAATACTGTCATTTGAGTTTTTTAATGACTATGGACTAGTACATGCTTTTTCAGCCTCTCCTCAAAGGCTCTAAATTAGAATAAAACTAATTTCCACAGCATACGTAAGCAAATAAAAAGAGTATGGCAAGAGGAGGACACACAGCTGGAAGAGAATAGCATGGTACTGGGGTCTGAGTTGAGTTTGTAGTGCATAATGATAAATTATGTACAAATATCATTACTATTATTATTATGTAGTATTATTCTGTACCAGCACTCAGTCCAGAATGCAAAATTCTTTTGGTTTTTCTCTCCTTTGCACAGTTGTTGTAGTGAGGCTTATTTTGTACAAGTTTTGCCCCAGGGTTTCCCTTCTTTGACTGGCAGATGAATATGTGGTTATAGCCTTCCACTCTGAGCCTGTGAAGCCACCCAGCTTCTCTGCTGTAATGCTTTCTGTACCATAATACTCATGCAGAGCTTCACAACAGAGAGGACAGATGGTCATGGAAGCTTAGCTGATAATCCAAAACTCCTTGAAACCAAAGGGCACTTTTCCTGTAGGCCTTAGTGTGCTGCCAGTGTCCCATTAAATTGTACTCTGGGAAGTACAGGAGAGGAAAAACTGTAAGAGAAATCTAGGGGGAATGTAAGAAATGGGGAAATGGGTCAGGCTTGCTGAAAGGAAAGGAAAAAGGAAAAATGGGAAGTGGGAGTGAAAGACAGTTTTTAATAATAAGGGACTTCGGGGAATAAATTGTGGTAATAACTGAACAGCAAGAATGAGGAGGTAGCCCTGCAGTGAGGATCTGTGAAAGGGATGGAGACCAATACAATGTCATCTCCATAAAGGAACACAGATGAGACTTTTTCTGCACAAACCTGGAGGCAGAAAATTGAAAAGTATTCCAGAGTTCCTGATGTAAATTAGAGATTCAGTCTGAGGCACCCCTTCCTGTGGCTTTCTCTTTCTGTTCTTGTCTTTGTGGCACAAATCAGGAGTTGCCCAATTACCCACCTCAGCATGGGCAGAGTTAAAGAGAGAGATCTTATTGTTTGGCATCTTATATTATTTCCAAGAATCTGAATAATCAAATTTTTGATGATGCAGCAGGCAAAGAACAAGAAGCTACACAGTGTTGTGTAGTTATTTTTTCGTGGGCTGTCCCAAGGAAGAAAACACCACAGCGTAAAGACTGGAAAAGAGCTGCTGGAGTCATTTAGTCGCTTGACTCAATCTTTTTATAAACAATTGTAGTAAAACAGAATAGCTCTGTTCAGGAATGGCATCTATAGTACATATATAGTCAGAATTATAATTTGCAGAGGATGTAGCTTTGGACTTTAAGGAACAAAACCATGGAGTCCTTAGTCACTGAAGAAAACAAACCAAAAAACAGATGATCAGATTGTTAGGATGTTTCTTGAATTCCGTCAGTGCCGTTCCTCTGATGCAGCTGTGGTCTGCAGACCCACTGTACCACAATTGTCATGTGGATTGGGTGTTTACAAACCAAAACTGAGATTTTCTAGGCTGCGTTGGTCATTGGCTTTCAATGGTCACCAAGAAAATCACAAACATTTTATGCAATAGAGTCGTTAAAGACTCAGCTACTTTTTTTTTGGCAGCATAGCATGCTTTTTAACATCTAAATAGTTTTCTTTATGGTGTTATAAAAAGAAGTCACACTTAATTAAGGATGAAAAGATCTAGAATGATTTTTTTCATTCATTTGTATGAAAATATAAGCATATCTTGATTACAAGGAAAGAAAAAGCTGTGTGACTTATTTACTATGAGAAATGTAAAGAATAACACTGAATAAAAATAATAAGTGCTATTCAAATGAAATGGAAGCCAGTAGAAGGTGGGTACTTGCATTTAAAAAGTTATTGTATTCATGACTTCATTTATTTTGGTGGTGGTAGAATGTAAAGAACAAAATAAATTAGAACCAAAAATGGAAAGGATGGGATTAATATACAGCAGGGCTGTGAATGATTTGGTTTTATTCCCACAATGCCCCTCTCCAGCTTATCTGAACACTTAGCTATGTTTATTTCCATAAAGAATGCATTTTATTCTGAAGGAAGCTGGGATGTGCTTTTTAAAATAAAGCAAAAACTTTATTAAAATTTGGAAGAAAAGTAAACAGAGATGATTTGGGAAGCTTTATTCATTTATTTGGGCAAACACTGTTAAAAACATTTAGGTGCACTGCGTGTTTAAAAAGTAATAAATAGCTATTGTGCTTACTTCATAAACTTGTCAGAATGTCTTCATTTTATTTTCCTGAACAAACTGAATTTCTATACTGCTCATCCCCAGCCAGTTAATAAATACATCACCCTAAAAAGTGCTGTGGTATTAAATTTACAGCAGATAAAATATGGATGAAGTTGCTGTGCTTCAGGTACGTCAACTGTGATTTAATATCTCTGACTACCCTTATGAGGAGTAAAAGATTACTCGGCTGCTCCAACAGCAAGATACTGACCTTTGCTCCCAAGTAACAGCCACTCAGCAAATAGTACCAAATGAAGAAGTAGAATAACATATAGATTTGCCATAAGAAAGAATTGATCTAAATCCAGGTATCAAATCTGCTGATCAGAGCTCTGCAGAAAAACCACCTCATAATCTTTAGTGTGCAATTGCAAAAACTTCTGGTGGAGAAGAAACTGTGGGTTTTACTCTAAAGGAAAAGATTTCTTGGGGCAAAAGGGTTATGAGTTCTATATCTCTACACGTGGTATGTGGAGATTTATATATATGTGCGAATATATATGTATATGCTTTAAGACATCTTCAAGTGCAAAAATATCCACTGATCTGTTAGATTATCAGCTAGTGATTTAGAAATCAGTCTTGTCCCCATTTTTCCCTTATTTATGTGAAAGAATGAGGAAAAGTATGACATTATCTCTGAAAATGAAGGCAAAATTCCTCTGGGAATTATCATAACATTCTGATTTAATTTGTATCTTTTAAAAAAAAGTTATATCTAAAGGTGATAAAAATCCTCAAGAAGAAATGTTTGTTAGCAAAGAAAATAAATACTTGTGATTTAAATTTTGCCTTCAAAAAAGGTGGACGAGTGAAAGGGTGCTGCTCTGCACTTCAAAGCAAAAGCAAATGAAAAATTTTCAACAACAAAGCCAAGATATGAAACAGATAAATCACTCTACTGAATGCTTTTTAACCTATGGTGGCACATGTTAACAAGGCAACTGCTGTATACATAATAAGAATTGAAAAGGTAATCTTTAAATGTGGAAGTAAAATAAGAAAGTTCCTTAATTAGTGCTGATTAGTCCTACTTAAGGAGGTAGAACTTGATTTACAATAGTAAAATCAGTAGATTTACACCAGTATTTAACTTGCACAGGTAAGATCATCTCACATATTTATATGTGTGTTTTAAAAATTCTTCCTCTAACACCCATAATTTTTACATGTTCTGATAGCATTTTTGCTTTATATTTTGACAGTTATGTACACATAGTAACTCAATATCAAAATAAGTTCCGAATCCAATGTATTCATATGCACACAAAAGCCTTTCTCAATTCCTAGTTCTGCGCAAGATATTTTTAATGGGTAGGATTATTTTCCTGAAGAGGTGATTTGATTAAGAAGTCCAAGAGAAACAACACAATGTTTGCCTCAAATATCTGCTATGGTTGTACCATGCATGATAAACTCTGACCCCTAAAGATTATAGATGCATTTTTCTGAAAGATGGATTTCTTTCCAATTAAAATTTAGAAAATAATGTGATTTAAAAATGTGGAAGTGGTGGCATTTGTTTCAAGATTTCAGTTGGGGTTTTCTTTCAATTAAAACACACTCTTTCCTATTAAGATGCACTAGCTTAGTTGAATAAGAATGTGCATCCTGCCCATCCTAGCCCAGATGTTGCTCATTCAAACAGACGTCAGCCCATAAACCTTTCTAAACAAGTGCTTTCTCCACTCTGATTGCACAATGGATTTGGTTGGGTGAGATGACGTAGATGACATTTTCTTGAGTGACAGATGCTCATGCTGCAGCAGTGCTGTGGACACTCATAAAGTCCTTGCAGAGCAGCTGCTCCTTGAAGATTTTATACTGCTTTCTTTGTATTTGTAATAATAAAGAAAAATAATCTTACCCTTTATACTTGAGGAAGTTAAAAAACACACACAACAATGAGAACCAAGACTTACTTATAATGCCAAACAACATTAAAGTACTTCATTAGACGTTCCTGTCCTCTCTGAACTGGTAGCAGAAAGCAGGCACAGGAAGGATCACAGGAGGTGGAGGGAGATAAAGAGGAAGAAGAAGGAATCATTGGCAAATAAACTGAAGGGCTTGACTTCTGCTACATATGTCAGTGATTTACGGGTGATTCCAAAATAATATTTATCTGCATTTGTACATTTACCAGGTAAGATTAAATCAGATTTTTTTAAATATGCATTTTTGTCATAATAATAGAAATAATAAGCAGCAACATCTGCTATCAGTGCACGTTAGCCTAAACATTAGGAAGCATCACTAAACAGTTCATTACAAATAGATTTCAAATTAATTTCATAGTAAAGAATGTAAAGCTGGTAGCACCCTAAAACAGAAGTAGGTAAGATCAAGCAGCATTTCTCAACATCTCTTTTATGTCTCCAGCCAACAGAGTAGCATTTCTCTGGTACAATCAACATAGTCTCAGTGACATCCTGCTCTAGCCCATTACAACATTCCTGAGCTCAGATGGCTGCAATATAAGCTCATTGAGGTGTTCCCTGTATGTCACAGAATATGACATGACACAAGTATTCATAGAATTCAGATGAATATTTTTCTCATTTCTCCTTGGATGTCACTTCACATAGCTAATATCTAGCCTCAATCTTAGCCTATAATCAGGAGTTAAGACCTAGCCTGTGGTGCTCACATGCTGATCAAGAGTGCTGACATGAGCAAAGGGTGGCCTTGTGCCTTGAAATCCCCTTTAAGAATGTGAAAATTGGCACACTAATGGTGAGAAACTTGTGCTATCTTGATGCCATAAATGAGATATTTTTTTTTTGGATGGTTTTCTGTGGACTATCATGCTGAATTTGGCTTGGCCTGGTACATATCCTCTCTCAGAGACATCCAGGTGAGAAGAATACCACTCCTGCACTCTAGAGATCCTATGGGAGAAGGCACCTAACATCGAGAAAAAATTAATGACACCTAAAGCTAGCATAAATGTTAGCTGTTCACCTAGGCAGGCCAAATTTAGGAGATATGACTTGCCATTTAGGCTCTGCTGCTCGTCTTGTCAAGTCACACTTGAGAGCCACTAGCCAGGAAATATATGGTATTTATTGTTTTGCTGGTGCCTGCAGTGTACCTGTCCTGTGGCTAACAAACAAAGTTCAGTTTTTAAAACTATCAAGTGTGTGAATAAGCACTTTTTTCTTAGAAAGGAAAGTTGTTCTAAAAGATAAAGTAAAACAATCTATCAGAGTCATTATTCTTAGAGAATAACATCTGAGCCCTCTTAATACTGCCAGAGAGTATTACAGAGAAAATTCCTTGGAAGGAGTAGTCTAAGTCTAAAAGGCTCTACTGGCAGACAGTGATTAAATAGATCAAGTCTAAATGTTTTAAAATCTGTGGGGTTTTTGGTATTTTCCCAAAGTATTAATGAAGTTGATATTGAAAATACAGTATCAACACAGTTTTGTAGTTCTTAAAATTTCCCTGCTGGACAGGGAGCAGAAGGTGAAGAGTTGGAGGTGAGGAGAAAGAGTTGGGCATGGAGTTTGTTTCTTTAGTAGTTAAAAGAGAAATAGAGATAAAATATGATGATCGGAAACCTGTTAATCAGAGTCTGGGGCTCTCGGGTACATAGGGAAATATTTAAGACAACATTTATGTGAAGGTTAAAACAGCTGTGGATTAGGGAGGCAAAAATAAATTTTAAAAAATTCTGAGGGTTCAAGGACATCTGAGAGGACAGTAGTAATGTTAAGCATGGTGCAGGCTAGAAAAGGCTTTTTGCCTTTTTGGGAGCATAGAAGTCCTAGGCTTCTGGGAAGTAACATTGAGAGATGCAATAGCAAACATAATACAGGTTGGATGAACCAAGAGAAAGTGCAAAAAACCTTTTGGGAGGTTGTAAACAGTACCTGAGGACTCAGAGTTGCAGCGTGGGCTTTATTAGCAGAAAGCTTGCAATGCAGGAGATCTGGCTGCAGCACCAAGGATGTGGAGCCTCCTAATAAGCAGTGAGGAAGACTGTGAAGAAAAGCTCCTGTTTTTCCTTGTGCCTAGATTAGATGCTCAGTGTGCTCTTCTTAGCCTAAAGCCATTTTCCTGTGTAAGGACATCACAGCACAATGTCTGCAGAAGGCTGAAGACATAACCCAGATTTTATTCAGCGAGGATTGTTTGATAGCACAGTCTCCCCTGTGGCTGCGGCTGAGAGTGGAGCTCTGCTTGTGCAGCCGTACGCTTAAGGATTGATTCTGCAAGCTGCTAAGCACACCTGGGAACTCTTCAGCACACCTGAGTTCAGTGGGGCTTGTGAGCACTCAAATCCTCGCAGAAGTGATTGGCAGATGCCAAATGGCATCCTTAGAGAATAAATGTTGCTGGATGTTCCTTCACCTCCTTATTAGTAGCAAATTATACCTGCAGCTGTCCAAGTGTTTTTTGCCCTGGCCTGTCCCATCCTTAATCAATTGCTGATACATGTGTGTGCAAGAGGTGAGAAAGCATATTTGTTACTTTCCTTTTGAATACTGGGCCAAGGGACAAAATTAAATTCATGGTGGAAAGTAGAGGAAGGATTCACAGACATTCTTGCAAATAAAATCCATTGATTTACTCAGCTTTTTGCTAATTCACAAAGATCTAGAAGAGTAAAAATTTATTCAGAGAAATGTTCACAGAAAAGCAAAAGCAAAGTAAATCCTACTATGAATAAATATTCATGGGAGTATTTGCACCAGGAGAGCTCCCCTGGCTATTCTGAAAGCCTTTTTTTTTCCTGTGCTGTGGTTGGAAAGGATAAAATTAAGAGCTTCAAGAAGTGAAAAAGGAACATGAAATAGTAGTTAGAGAGAAGTGGTTTTGCTGTTCTTGCAGACAGAAACAGTGAAACTTGGCTCTGAACAGACGATGTCTCCACCTTATCATTGGTTTGGCTTTAGTTATGTGGCTAAAAACTGGTGATCCAAGGATCACGAAGTTGGTTACCTGCCTATGTGGTACAAACCAGAGTGAAAACCGGGGGTTATCCATTAACTATCCCACTGCAAATTTTCCCTGGACATGAAAGGAGATTTAGGAAGCCATCATTTGGCTGATGCTGAGCTCTTGTTGGTAGGAAATCTCCATAGACCTTTAAGTTGTTGCTGGAGAATGAGAGACACTCATCCTAACAGGGACCAGGACAGAGATCTTCTATGCCATGCCATGCCGTGGCTGCATCAGAGCCTCTTTTTCTTTTCACTGACCTGCTGAAATCAAAGATTTTTACCTGCACAGTGGCACGTCTCCAACAGTGCCCTGTTCAGGCTTATTTGGAACTCAAGGATCATGGGCTTTTAAACCTTCCATGAAGGGACAAGTGATCCCACAGAACTGCTACTACCACTATCCTTCTACATGACCTCAGATCTTGGACTCTAACGGAGAAAAAGTTGTGTGCATTCGTGAGAGACACTCCAGGGTCATTTGCCACTCCTCAGCAAGTATCCATTTCCTAAGCATTGCTGGTCTCGTCTCAGTACCTTGAATATAGCCCACCTCTGGTTTCACCCTCTCTCTGATGGAAACTGTGGTGGCTGAGAAGACAATGCAAGTCCCACTCATCTCCCCTACTACTGTCAGGAAAACCCCAATGTGCTAGATTTACCCATAGCAATTAAACTTTTCTGCAATCGTCAATGAGGAATTTGACTCCCTAGTCACGTGGATGAAGGGAGACCTGCTGAAAGCTTGTGCATACATACAGGTCTGACAATTAAAAGTTTCAACTGTGGCTCCAGGAAATAAATGAACCTTCTTTTTCCCCCTGACAAATTCACACACTTCTTGCTCTTATGCACAGAGTTAGTAACACACTTCTATATTAGAAAAAAGGCCAGGTTACATCTTTGATTCTTAGAATCTGTCTTTATGGAGAATTGAGATAATTCTGTGGTCAAACAGTAAAAAAATAAAAGAAAAAGAAAAACTAAGACCAGAAATCTTACCAGTGTTGAGCATATGCTTGAAAAGCCAGCAGCACCCAATATACGGTGCAGCAGTTCATGCTTTCATTCCATATGTTCAGTAAAAACAACAAAACTGAGAACCACTGCTTACTTGACTTTATGAGCACTTTTATTTATTTATTTTCCTTCCAGTTTCCTTTCCCTTTTGATGTATCTCCTAAGACTGTGAGCAGGATACATAGCGCGTCATATTCCAAGTGCTGAGGCCTATCTATCAAAAGCTGACTGGAGTGGGTGGTGAGATACAGCAGGAGGTGGCTAGCTACACAGTTGTACTATGAAATTACTGTCTGTCCAGGGAGAGTAATCTCTTGTTTCAGCAGCAGGTACCACTACCATAGACGGTAAAAACCTCAAGCAGTCTGAAATAGGCTGTCATATGGAACACCATAAATTACATCAGTCAAATATTCCATCATTCATTCACTCTGCGGTCTTACAGTGGGATGAATAGTCTGCTCAAGGGAGAAAAACAGGCACCAACTTTCTGACTCCTTTTCTATTTACTTTCTGAGAGTGCTTCAGGGATCACTTTCCTATGGGAAGTTTTAATTAACCATAAAATATAATTTTACATTTGCAGAGCTGCAGGTTTCAGGGATCAGACATGTTGCTCCCCAAAATGCAACAGAGGTGTGGGATTTTCTTTTTCTTGAACTGCAGCTATACTTACCCACCCTTTTATTAAGAAGTTTAAGTAGTACAGCATCAATGACTTGCTTTTCATCTTTGTGGAATGGAAGATTTGACAGTAAGTTAAAATCCTAAATAAAATATGAAAGCTGCCAGCACATGCCAAAAGTCTCTCTGAGAGCACATATGAGAAGTTGCTCCTGAGACGCAAATGTCACTAATACTATATGAAAATTGCAAAAAGGTATATGAAAGTCACTAATGTGACATGAAAGAACAAAAGTCTTCAAATTATGTGAAAGTTGCTGTTACGATATGTTACCCTTACTGTTCTAGTTACTTTCTATCCTAGCTTATTAGCAACTTCCATTTCAAACTAATCTTTGATAAAAGTCTTATTATATTAACAGTTTTCCTTAAGTATCAGAAAATTGTATTTCTAGTTGCACTGAGTGAAGTGTGACCTCATTAACAGACTTTTATATATGTGTACGATTTTTTTACTCTATTTCTTCTGAAAAAGTACATTCCTGTGGTCACAATTTGCTCACTTTGTAAAGGCATGCACTGGCTATTCTTCCTTCAAAAACTTAAAGGCTGGCTCAAAGTAGGTTTTTGGAGATTTCTATTGCCTGTATGCTGTCAGTCCACATTGCTAGTTCCAGAGCTGTATAAAAATATAAACACCATGTTAAGGAAGAACCATAGTCTTTAGGAAACCCTATCCAAATGAAAGCCTGAGCCCACAGTAAGGTGTCACACATGTCTGAGTTCTCCTTTCAGCAGAAAACCCTGGTGCAGGTTTTAAATCCATATTTGAGCAGGAGGGGTTTATTTTTAGTAATCCTGTATGGACAGTATTCAGTAAATCCCTGTTTCTACAATCAGAGGTGAGTGTCCTTATGGACTCCTTGAATGACAGTGAGACCTCATGAATGCATAAAAGCAGGACAGCACAAAGGCGAGTTCAGGGTTATTAGTACTTCAGAGCTATTTCTCTACAGGCCAGCACCCATGGGAGTGTCAAAGATGAAATGATCTAGAACATGGACAAAATAGTCTTTGGTCTATATGGGTTCACTGATTTGGAATATATTTTTATCAGCCAAGAGTTTTATTTACTCTTTTCTTTTTGAAATCTTGTGTGAAGGTGCTGAAATACATTGCACTGCTAGTTCTAGCTGCTGAAGTCCTACATTTCTGCCAAGTAAATCATATAGGCAAAATACCAGGTCAAGCATGCTATGAGAGGGTCATGATGCTAATAGGAGATGAAAAACATGAATAGATGACAAACATTTGTAGAGCAGATTTCCTAGCTCCATATGTAGGCCAGATCTGACCTCTGCAGACTGTGAAGGGGTGGCTGTATTTCCCCCCAGTGCAGTACTTGGTCTGACAAAAAGGTACCTTCTGCAAGTGTAAATGGCCATTGAACACCATGAGGTAAAGCCGTGTTCCAAGATGCATCAGAACAATGCATTGAGTGAGAATAAATATTGCATCCTATTAACAGTTTCCCCTTGTATTTTATTTTGATAGTGGGAAACAGCTATTAAACACTATAAATGCACTAGTTACACATCAGGTGATGGTTCCTAAACAAGAATCCATAATTTGCCCCTACCAGACCCTTCTTCTTTGATTATTGGTCAGAAGATAATACAGTTTGTACAACTTCATAACAGTTTGGGTATACTGCTAAAAGATAAAAATATTATAATACTTTGTATTTACAAAGAAAACCAACTTTGAAGCTAATAATCAAAAGATTAGAGAAAGGATATCTTTTAATTAATTTCAAACCCTGGATTGAGTATTAAATAGAAACATGAAAGAAAGATTTCCAATTGGAAGGGCTGGTAACTGAAGAGTTTCCACTCTCTTGAGGATTACCATTTAATTTTAAACATTGATTTAAAATAAATGATGGTACAGTCCCCAAGGAAAGATGTATTTCAGTTGTAAACATAAGAGTGATGTATAATAAATGAAATATATAACATTCTCCTTGAGGAGTTTTTTTACTTTATTGTGCAATCATGCTATGGGAATTATTTATACCCTTTAACTTGAACCTCAGACAAAAGATATCAGGTATCTTTTTGTAATCAGCTTTCCCTTTATTTATATGCCTACATTTACATTTTTGAGAATTTTTCTGAGATGCCAATTTTTCTGCAACCAACACTTATGAAGGCATATGATAGATGAGAAAGATTTACCCTGGATTATCGTCTCAGTGTCAAGGGTCTCATTCCAGTTCTGACCAAGTCCAAACCGTCGCACTTACAGATAGCCTCATAGTTCTCTACCACAGCCAGTTCTCTCACTTACTTCATCCTAGCCCGGGCAGTGCAGCATTTCTCATTCATGACTGTATTTGTCAGCTCTTCATTCTGTTGCAGTCCTCCCATTTTCTAATTTCTTCTTCTTAAATATTAAGATATATTGTATCCTAGTTCTGGGAGAAGCAGCTTTTCCGCTTCATCTGTTTTGTGTCCTGTCAGCATCTAGGTGAACACAATAATTAATTATGAATAGTTGTTTCAGTAATTCTTCTAAGGAATCTGCTTTTTCTACATGTTCCCTCACCACTGCTTTTTCTTTTCCTTTATTTTTAATGAAAAAAGAAAAAGTGACTGTCAAGTTTATCAGACAAAAGTTTAGTTTAAGCAGTTTTCTTATTTGGGGGAAATGTATGCCACATTGACTCAGTCCTGGAGATCTCTTTCCAAGGTTTCAGGGCTTACATTAATCCAGCTAAAGGACAAAGGCAAGTCCAAAGACCTAGCTGTCTAGTCAAGACTCCATCTCCTTGTCTTCTAAATCTCACCTTTGATGCGAATTTCTTGGCTCTGAGTGTGAAAAAAGAAGTACTTCCCAAGATGACTGAGGCACAGCTGAGGAGGCACTTTGAAAACCAAAATGGGATTCCCAGGTCATTCTCTACAGAGCTGCTTTCCAGCTGGTCAACTCCTAACTTGTATTGGTGTAGTGGGTTATTCTTTCTGATTTGCATAACCCTACACTTGCCTTTGATGTACTTCAATAGGTTCCTCTCTACCCAACTTTCCAGCCAGTCCAGGTCTTGCTGAATGGCATCGCAGCCTTATTTTTGTAAAAGTTCAATGATGTTTTCAGCAAGTAACTGGGTTTTATTTGTCATCATTTGGATACTACTGAATCCTGTTGTCCTTGTAGAGCATTTTGTGATCTGAAATGCATTTTAAATACATTTAATTTGGCATAGTACAATAGAAGATGGATAAAGACATAGGAGCTAGAATGTACTTCCTAATTAATTACAGTATTAATAAAATAATTATAGTTGGGACACGTTACTCAAGGATTAGTCACTTCTCACCATGAAAATCCTTTTGCACTCAACTTCACACATGGAGAGTCTCTGTCCTTCAGTTTATCCTGCACATTGGACTTTTGAGTATTTGGTAATTTTGATTATATGGGGTCCTCAATGGAGCCCATAATGTGGGCAAAATGGAAACTCTTTACTCTGTTCTCTGCACTTAGACCACTAGTCAACAGAATTTGTCACGGTATAATGTGATGTTACATGAAATATTAGGTCTATTGAAGCAATAAAATTTTAACTGAATGTGTGGATGGAAGTAGGAGTCAGTGGAGTATAGGTTGTAGACCCTTAATATTTGCCTTCCTGTAGACTGTAGCACTCATGGAAGTAAAATGTGGCTTCTTAGTAAACTTTTACTGACCTGCTTTTTCAGATTTTCTTCTGACTTGCTGATGGTTGTCTTGGCAGAGTTACTCCTTCAATGATGAGACTCACCCTACATAGGAAGCCTTCAGCAATCAGCATGCAAGTGGAAATGTTCCTTTCACAGATTTTTTCTAATAAATTGAAGAAAGAAAAGAGTTATATCTATATTTCCTTCCGTTGAGTGGAATTTCAAATAAGTCCACTAACACCTGCCATTCAAAAATCACTAGATTTTGTGTGTTTGAATGAGAATGCTTCTTGGATTGATCGTGGGTCAATCTGTTGATCAAGAATTCGGTGTGGAACTGAGGTCTCATCTTGGTGAAAGATTTCTAGCTTTCAGCTCTTGCTTTAACAACTGAATGAAGTACTGCTGACCCTAGCCTCAATGAGAGAGAAACTACCATCTCTTCTTTTCCAAAGGTCAATCGAAACTTTCAAAAATTAGTTACATAGTCAAACCTTACCTCTCACAGAGAAAGTGCCATCCATCTTCCCCTGGACCCTCTAACCAAGAGCTGGATACAGTCTCAGGCACTACTAGTCTTCAGAGAGGTAGGAGGTGCCAGTAGGCTCCCCTCAGGAGGTACCAGTAGGCTCAGCTGAGGCAGATGAAGAAAGCAGGCTCACCTGTATTTGCCAAATGCATTGCTTTTTTGAACATTAAATGTTGGCAAATTTGTTCTTAGAAGTCCATTCTAAGAAGATACATAGATGTACTAATCTCTTTTCCCAGTCATGTTTCTGAAGGGACTGAGTTCCCATTCCAGCACCACTGAAAACTAGAAAATGAGTGGGTTAGAGCTCCCGTGAGACCTGCTGGTTCAGTACATCTTCAATG
>JAUNZM010002049.1:0-85000 GCA_033459285.1 Clamator glandarius | reverse complement strand
GCAGAAACCCAATGTATGTTTAGCTAATGTATAACAAACAGAGTCTTTTCATGGTCAGTGGACCCTATTAGGTATTAAGAATGGTCTCTTTCTAAATTTACTGTTAATTCCCTTCCGCAACAACCTAAATAAAGTGTTCGTTTCTCAGAGAAAGCTAAGAAAGTATGTGTATCTACGTGCACATGTGTGTGGGTCTTTCATTTTAAAATGTCCTTAACAAAACTTCTAACCGTTATCTTATTTTCTTTTGCTGCAATGGTGACAATGTAGTTTAAGATATTGTTTCCTGATTTTAAAGGTGCTTTGTGGTTTTTAAGGATATTTCAGCAGATAAAGAAATTCTACTGCAGATACAGTGTACCAGTTCATTTCTTCAGCAATAAATGGCAAGCAGGGTGGTGCTGAATAAGCATGCTTATATAGAATTTCTCTTTGAAAAGCTCACTAGTTAGGCCCTATAACACTTCAGTTGATATTTCTACAGTGCAAACACGATAGTGGAAATTAAGTTGCCCCAGCAAATTCAGTTTAGGAGAAATTTGTTATGAATAAAATGCTGCTGCTGGCCTTAGAACATTGAATTTATCCACCAAATAATATCTTAGAAATACCACTTCAGAAGAAATCAGCTCTAAATAATTGATAAATTTGGTTTGTTTAGAAACCTTTTGACCCCTGTAATAGAAAGTAAAAACACATTTCAGTTATTAAAGTCACATATATTCCCTCTGGTAGGGGAAGCTTTTAATTTTAAGCTGGTCTCTGTTGGGGCCATTTGATAAAGCTTGGAAAAACCTTTTCAACTGCTGCTGGTGGATTTGGGTCAGCTTCCCTTGGGAAAATGGCAAAAGATAAATTTGTAGCTTTTCATAACACATAAGAAAACTTCAGAGATTTTAAACATCAAGAACTATTGGAACTGAAAGACAGAGTTCTCTTTTATTTCTCCCCCTCCTCCTTCTGCTTCTTCTTCTCTTTCCTTTCCAAAAAGAAGTCTAAATTCTCTTGTTGTTTTAATATTTTTTTTAATCATGGAGGTTTTGGCCTCTCTAACTGTACTACCAATGATCCTTATTAACATAAGATTTATTTTTAGATAGAAACATCATTATGCAGTTTTTGTTTTCAAATGGAGTCATTTCATTCCACTGCTTTAAAAACCAAAAGCAAAATAAAAACTCTCTATCACATAAAGAAAAGAAAAGAAAAGAAAAGAAAAGAAAAGAAAAGAAAAGAAAAGAAAAGAAAAGAAAAGAAAAGAAAAGAAAAGAAAAGAAAAGAAAAGAAAAGAAAAGAAAAGAAAAGAAAAGAAAAGAAAAGAAAAGAAAAGAAAAGAAAAGAAAAGAAAAGAAAAGAAAAGAAAAGAAAAGAAAAGAAAAGAAAAGAAAAGAAAATCTGAAATTTTGCTTTGGTTGCTGTTACCAGATCTTTATGTCATATAAGTTGGTTCCATTTTCCCAAGACAGTAATCACAGATTATGATTGATGGCACTACTTCTACTGAGATTGCCAAAATGTACCGAACCTCACCACACTGCTGTTTCACAAGAAGAAAATGAACGGGAGAGAGAAAAAACATATTTAATGCTTATGAAAACAAAAAGACAGAATAACACCCCAGAGTCAACTATTTAAGAAGCCATTTGTGCAAAAAGCAAATACTTGCAGGCAACAAGGCAGATCATGCTGCCCCCTAAACCTCAGAGCTGCAGGCATTCCTAATCATATTTGAAGAGGTTGCTGCTGTTCCATGTCCCTTTATAAGTTACCTCAGAGAAGTAACACCTACAGTCTTTGTGGTGCATATCCATTTCTATACATTCCTCTGAGACTACCAGATTCACTTCATATAAACTACCAAATGGCCATCATTCAACAAAAACACCTTTCACCAATAGCCTGGGCTGAATGAGAACAAACACCCTAGAGGGTAAAATCTACATATTTTCCTACAGTCTCAACAGTGATCCAGCCTCCCTCCCCTGTTTTCAGTAAGACCAACATATTCCCTGGGATATACTGGTAAGCACAGGGAAACACTGAGGCAGTAGATGGCTCTGGCAAGTTGAGTTTCTGCTCCTGAATTTCACAGTGAATGTTGCATTGGCACTTTCGAAATCACAGAATTACTGATTTTTTGGAAAACTGGATGACCCCCCCAATAGTCTCCCTTACTCACAATCTGTGAAGAGTGTATCGCGACAAACTGTTAGAAGTGAAGTTTTCTTCCTAGTCAGCAAGCCTTTCTTGAGCAATCAGTTATTTCTTTTAGCCGTTTCGCGCTTGAATGCTATTCCCAGTGTAAGACACTGTTGCACAGGCTCAGTGGTAAATTATTGAAAGAGTCTCTACTGGGAATCTGTTGATGCAGCCAAAAATTATGTGTTCATGTACCTCTGTCTATTCTTGGCATGTGTAGTTCCTCTGTGAGCATTTTAGTAATTCAAACATCTGCATTATTTCATTATGTTAGAGCTGTTCTTCAAACAGTTGCACCTACACCCCATTAGCACCCACATGGGGACACCAAATCTTGGTAATTTATGTCTTGAGGGGATTGCATTCTTGGACAAGAAAGATGGAATACAGGAAGCCAGGCTGTGATTTTACGGCCATTGTGTTCCAGTTTCCCAAATAAACACACTTAGCACAAGTCTTCATGGTCACTTGGTCTACTTGGATAAGTGAACTGGGCCTCTTTGTATTACACTCAGTGTTCACACAGAAAATGAGTGAGAAGTCACCAGTATTCAAAATGGTGACAGGCAGGAGTACTAGACGGTTTTTCCATTGTAAAGATGTGCCTCTCCTCTCCTCTCCTCTCCTCTCCTCTCCTCTCCTCTCCTCTCCTCTCCTCTCCTCTCCTCTCCTCTCCTCTCCTCTCCTCTCCTCTCCTCTCCTCTCCTCTCCTCTCCTCTCCTCTCCTCTCCTCTCCTCTCCTCTCCTCTCCTCTCCTCTCCTCTCCTCTCCTCTCCTCTCCTCTCCTCTCCTCTCCTCTCCTCTCCTCTCCTCTCCTCTCCTCTCCTCTCCTCTCCTCTCCTCTCCTCTCCTCTCCTCTCCTCTCCTCTCCTCTCCTCTCCTCTCCTCTCTTCTCCTCTCCTCTCCTCTCCTCCTGCAACACACAAACCACTGTTGGCTAATTCTTCATCCCTAACAACTGCTAGCAGTAAATTCCTACACATATGCACCAACACATATTTACCTGGTAGAAGCCTCCTCATGCTTCTTGTCATCTGAAACACTGAAAAAGTCTGCTTCTGGCCAAAACAATTGGATGATAACACTGGTTACAGAGAAAGGAGCCAACATACGTAGTTACCTTGACTGATTACCTACAATAAAAAACACCACATCAGCAGGAATATTGAAAAATTTTAGTTTATGTAGAACCTCAAACACGACTACAAACTTCTGCAAACTGATTGCCCAACAGCAAAATCTCCTAAGTCATAAGGTAGTGGAAATACACTCTCTTGAGCAGGAGAAAAAAAAAAGGAATCTTGCAATTGTTTTTTGTCAACAAGAAGTTCTTACTAAATACATACAGGACAAAATCCAATCAAATTCATATATGTAGAGGCTGACCATGGTGAAATTTTTAAACCATTTTATAGAATCCTTTCGAAAGACATGGAAAGAAAGTGATGTTTTTAAGAATAGACAATGTTGAATATATTTGCTTATTTAAAATGCTTGATAGTTTCTTATAAAAGACAAATTTTTAGACCACCTTTCAGCTGAGTAAAGAAGAAAGCCACAGTAAAATGATAACTGGTGACCATTTTTCAAACAAATTCTCTTAATTGCAAATGAAAACTGCAAAAGTAGTCTGCCTGCTAGAAGTAACTCCAGCTGAACAGCCACCAGAAGAGGCAAAACTGTTCAGAGAACAAAAAAATGTTGTAGCACCATATTAACAAATAACCACTTTACTTTGACTCCATGTGAAGAACACCACTGTAAGAAATCAGAACTGATAGTTTTATCCCTCATGCTTCTGTACATAATTAGAAAACAGAGTCCAAGATGCCTTATCAAAAATAAAACACGCAACAACAAAATCAGCAGTAAATACTGTAAAGCAAATGCAAACAAAGCACTAAAACCTCCTGAGATCCATGATCATGTCAGCCTAATGTTGGAACAGATTTATTTGAATCAAATGGGAAGGATTACCTCTTGTAATGATTATTTCTTGAGTATTTTTTAAATTGAGCTGTTGAACAACCCATTGATGCAACAATGTAATGACACATTGAAAATCACAGTTTGCTCATCACAGGATTCCAGATGAGTTAATAGCAGATAATTGCACACATTTCACAAGCATCTCATTTCAACAGTCCTCTTTGATATTTCAGTTTTAGTGCACCTTGTAAACTCTGGCTATATACAGCCGAATGCATTGGGAAAAGACTCCTTTCAAAGAGAAATTGCCTTAAAAAAAAAAAAAAAAAGAAAACAACCCAAACCCCAGCAATCCAAGCAAAAATCTTACATTTTCTAGGTTAGAACATTTTGATCAGAAAGGTATAAATGTTACTGTCAAAATCTAACAAGCTCCCTGAATAAAAGATATTTAAACCTATGTTAGTTTCAAAAAATAAGTATAAGCTGGAAGCAAGGAGACATGGGGACAAAAATGCCATAATGTATCTGCCTTAGAAGCAGAACATGACTGCCAGGAATTACATCACAAGCACCAAGACCATATACCATGACTATTCTTACTATTTATGCTACTGGTGAAACATAAGGTCTTGAACAGTACCCAGGTGGACACTACTACTCTAGTTTTGAGGTTACACAGATGAAGCCTACTGCACTTTATTAACTTGCACCCTTCGCTGGAAGGAAGGAAACAATTCCAGGACATAATGCATTTTTTCCTAATGTAAACACCTAAAACAAGTTTACCTTCAGTCCTGTAAATGTCACCCACACTCATCAGCAATAACATTCAACAGAAAATCCGACAGAAGCAACATGCAAAAACACTTGCATGTGCTGCATCAGAATGGGAATTCACTTTGCTAAATGCATTTGCCACAGGGAAAGGAATTTGGGGGGAACTATAGAGACCAGATAATTTGAATGATAATTATTGGCAATCATCCTAAATTCCACATGACGTTTTTTTATTTATGTATGTGTTATGAATAAGTATCACGTGTTGGTCATGTCTTCATTTCAAGTGGTTTCATTACCTGCATTTCATTTCCAAAAGAGTGGTGATACAGCTCTCAGAGTATCCACTGCAATTAGTAAAATTGATTTCTACCCTGTTTGTATCCACAGAGAGGCTGAACACTGTGGCTCCTGAGCCCCTGCCCTGGTGACAGTGTCTCTGGCTTTATGTCTTTTTAATTGGCAGTAAGAGGTGGGGTAATCATCAGAGCCTCAGTTGATCCATTTAGCGCAGTGCTGACACATGCTGCCGAGCATCAACATGGCTGGGGCTTTGCAGCACATTTTTAGCCCTTTCCCTGCTGGAAGCAAAGAGCAAGTAGGAGGAGGCATATTTCTGTAAGACTTGGTGCAGTGTTCAGTGCCTCCCTGTGATGCAGAAGACCATCTTAGCTGAAAATCTTTAACAAATTAATTTAGTCGTTAGAAACTCAATTCACATTTTTGTACAACCAGTAATCTCCCTATAAAGCTATCATAACAACGCAATGAAAAAAGCTAGTCTGTTTGTTCAAATGCAGATAGAAGGACCTGACACTGAATGGGTAAAGATTCCTACATTAAGAGGAAGACATGTTGAGGTATGTGCGTGAGTCTTTGAACTGCTACTATTCTGAAGTGAGCTGAAGAGAAGCTAGCAAGAAGCATATCAACTTTACTCATCAGCTGCCAAGTTTTTGAGAGAGTATTTCATGTCTGGAGCTCCTATGAGAGTTCAAAAAATCCCAGAATTCTGATGTCATGAATAGTTCTGAAAGCAAAAGTAAGATTTATCTCTGAATTTGTAAAAAACTAGAGCCTGAAATGCTAGAAATTTATTTTTCACCAAACTCTAGTTAAAAAAAGTTTCAGTTGAAGCTGAATACAGGGCCTTTGATATGCGCGTGTGGTCCTCTCCAGAATCTAATGATTATGTGTGCTGGATAAAAGTGATATCTGAGCAGAATGAGCAGTACAGGTCTATGCTTAAACAGTGACGAAGCAAGTTCTAGCTTTTTGTTCCAGGGCAAAGAACATTCTTCCGTACGGTCCTGGGCTGGATGTCCCTGTATAAGAAATAACATGGATTGTGTACTTACCCTGGGTTCTAGGTAGTTCTTTGAAATTCTTAAACCTTGTCATTATTCAACCAAAGGATGACATACATGAACTACAATGGACATTAGTGGATAGCACAAGTTATTTCTAAATATGAGAATATGTGAGACTCCAGACTCACAGACTGCTAGGTGAAAATAATCAGTTGTATTGTAAAATCAAGAATTTAAGACTAAAATATCAGAATTTTCTTTGTATGTGCTAACCTTCTCTTAATCTGAATACCTTCACCCTGAATACTGATTTAGTTAGGGTCAATTGGAAAATTCAGTATGATTATACCTAATATATTTGCACCAGACTGCACTCATGTAAAAAGCGAGTAAATAACTGTTCAGAGGTATTTCTTAAATCTCAAGTATTAGCTATTGTGACCTCAGGGAATTTAATTTAAAGTTAACTCTGTTGTAAATTATTTCAACATTTCCTTTCTTATTTCTAGCATCAGAAGTTACATGTGAATCTTGAACCTTCTTCATTGCAGTAAGGACGCTATTGCTGGAGTTGTCAACAATTTTAACTGTACAAATGCACATTAGCTGAAGAAAGATGCTTTTGTGTGTGATGCTTTTCTGTGTGAATGAGGAAAACATCTTGAGTCTTCAAGGTGTCAAGAAGCAGTCTGTTCGCTTACCTTACTCCTACCCCTTGAGCTAAGGATTTTACGGGGTGGTTTGGGATAGAAGTGGCTCACTTGAGAATTTTTTACAATGTAAGACCACAGACTTGTTCTCTTCCTCATATACCTTTCTATTTTCTCGGCTTCACATGGTCCAGTGTGCTTCTTGGTGCTGGCTGTGCTAGCATGAACCTGGCCTGCAACCTGAAGCCTACCAGTATTTTCCTGAGATATAACTATTAGAGAAGGGTAATGGGAATTTTTGTCACTTTGCATCCTAAATGAAATTTCAGGGGACAAAGAGAAAACACTTCTGTGGCCCGCAGGGATTTCCTTTGCTGAATATCAAACACCTTCTACAAACAACAGAAATGTGAGAGATTCTCAAAATAAAAGGTCACCGGGATTTTCTCTAATAGAAAGGCTTTAACAACCCGAATATAGGGTGTTGTTACCAGCTGCCTCTACAATGAATTAGGTAAAATCTTGGTAAGGAGCTTCCTCAATATGTTTTTCTGCAATTCTGAGAAGTCAGTCGTTTGGGGAACGGTCATTGAAATTGTCTAACTTTGAGTCAGTTAGCATGATGTATACATTTTGTAGCAGTCCTGAAAGCAGAGAAGGGAAATAAGAAAAGAATCAAAGCAGATAGGGAGACGACCACCATACTCGAGACAGCTCAATGGCAGCGTGCCTGGCTTTGCGCTGCACAGGTAGCATTTGTGTTTCAGATGCCAAGAACAGCATTTGTTTGAGTGCTGGGAAGAGCCCATGCTTGTTATGAGAAGGGCAGGGGAGGAAAATAGCTGGCTAATGGTCACTGACTGCCTAAGGCAGTGAGTGGCCTGGCAGCTATGGAAAGTGACTTTTCCTCTGCCCACCCATCCCTGACTTGAAAAAATGACGTAAACATCTATTCATGATCAAATTTGACTTGGTTCAAGGATAAGTAAGATTGGAGGTCTGTAAAAGGGCAACAGGCCACCCTTGTATTTCATTATGTATCCTCGGAGGTAGGAGCTCCCACTCTTTCTGGAAGTGGAAAGGATCAAGCCCAACAGATGGGCTTGACTATTACTCTTGCTCCAGAAGTTTGTGTGCTTGAGGGCATACTAACACATAAGAGTGTCGAGTAATATCAAGTAATTTCAGCATGTGGAGAACACATGAAGAGGGAGTTCCCTCCTGCTCTTCTTTCCCCACTAGCCCTGGTTCCATCTAGCTGTCATCATACTCAGCTGGCCATCTCCATCCTCTTCCCCACCTACGCCTTTCCCAGGGACTCATAAGCTCTGCTTCTTCTCTCTGGTCATGTTTCCTTCATTTCTTTTCTGTTCTGAGCACAGGAGGCATAGGAAGAGGGGCAGCACCCACTCTCCACCCATTTTCAGAACAAAGAATCTGACTTCCATACCTGTAGAAACTGGAGGAAAAGGGAGGGGATGCATTTGTCTATGCTAAGGAAATTTATTATGACCACAGTAAGAGGCCTGTTAGCTAGTTCTGTCACATGGGAAGGCATTGATAATTAATAGGGACTATCAGTAATCAGGAGTACGAAAGTAGTATTGCATTTATCTGTGTTCTTTTGCAGATAGAAAAAAAAAAGCAGTATTTTTGGAATGCCTAAAATCTCAAAATCTGACTTCAAATTAGCGATAAAGTACCTCTTAAAACATGTTATGGGTCCAAAACAACACATCTTTCAGTCTTTGAGAAGTATTTCAAATACTTCAGCAGATGAAGGTAGGAAAACATTCATTTCAGCTAGTATTTCGCTTTGATACGTGCCGAGGAATACAGAAACGTGAAAATGAAACAACTTAAGAATGTGTAGCTGAAATTATATAAGAAAATCATCCATTCAAAGTGTGGATTTAATCATTTTTTTGTCTTAGTCAGCTCATTCTTTCAAACACCCGGTTCCCATTCCAGGTTACAATACTTACACTGTAGTGTAGATTGCTATAATTAACAGGTTAAGCACATGAAAACAGCTTTTTCCCCTTGATGTGCCTTTCGATCCTTTATTTTGCTAGCAGTTATACAGTAGAGTCACTTCCTACAAAGGCGAAACAACTGCCATGGGGTTTCTTAATGCTGCTAATGTTCTTTTCTTTCCCTTCAGTAATAACAGTGAGAAATTATTGTCTGTAAATAGGATATAATAGAGAGCATGTTTCAGGAAAAATCAGTTGTAGGCTGAAAACTGTATGTAAAATATCCGTAGATACAGGCTTCTTGCATTTATAGAGTAGCCAATGTTGATTTTTTATAAAGAAATCAAAATGAGAACCTTACTAATCTTAATATATAGAGATCTTTTCTAAGCTAAATAATCCTCTTCAATTAGAATACAATCTAATTTTACAGAATAAAAAAGAAAATATCCTCCAAATGTTTTTTGTGTTGTGATATTTACACCAAAGATCAACATTCTTCTTGCTTTGTTTTCTCCACCAACACATGCCATGTGGCATATCCGTAGATTTATTTATTTTTTAATCATATGTCCTGCTGGTTATAACATAACTTAATGTACCAGCTGCAATTAACAGACTGTCAAAGGATCAACTAACAAGTGCTGATAAGCTTCATTTAACTAATTTGAGGAGCAGAAGTTTGATTTTCTTTTTTTTTTGTTCCAGGAAGGTAGCTTGTTTCCTTATTTCCTGTCAAGTGAGCCAACTCCTGTGACCTGTAGTTAAAAGGGCCCTTTGTAATTAAGGCAGTGATCCTTCAAGTGAACAGTTCTCACAGTAGGAGGGGAGGATAAAAAAAAAATAAAAAAAAAAAACCAACAAAAAAAGAAGGATGCATGACACTGCTTAACTAACTAATCGGAGCTGAGCCAATCCATTTTCCTGCAGGCCAGTCAGTGTACCGTGAGTGCACAGAATCTCGCCCTCCATTGGCTTCAAGTCCATTTTATGGACCAGCGAGTCTATTAAGATCTTGGTGAGTGGCCCTATCTGAGGGCAGGGCTCTCTTCTCGTTGTCTGCCCATAGACTACCAGAAACTGATCAGCCGTGTTATATCAATAACGTTCTCACACCAGGTTGTGTAAATTGATCTTTTACAATTTCTCTCGGTGACAGTCTCTGTAACCAACAAGATAAATCATTCCTCCTGTGGCTTTTTTATTGATTGCTGAGACCTGTATAAAAATTACACTGCTCAAGCTGTGAAGTGAACATCCTCATAAAAGAAGACTTTGTATTTACAATCAAAATACATTTGGGTCCAGATCAAGCACAGATTTACTATCCCAACACTGTAAGAGACCAGAATTTAACTGGGATTCAAAGCACTGACAAAGTAACCCACATAAAGTTTTAAAACACAAATGGTGCAATACAACCCCCAAGCAAAAAAAAAGAAAAAACAAACAAAAATCTTCTAAAGTTATAAAGTCTTGTTGAAGTAAAGTCAGCCATAATAACAAACCATTTGTTAAAAACAATGATGCAGAAGCACAGCAACGCAATCAGCCAGCTTTATTTTTTTTTGCAATTGCTTGTACAAACACTGACACAAATTGCTTTCTGATACTATTTTATCACCCATATAATATATGTATTTTTAAATGGAACAATAAGTTTTGAGAGCTCTTTGCCTCTTCAGAAAAGAAATATTCTACAACTTTAGAAGATCTGACAGTTGCAGTATCATTCTAGGGAAACTGATTTAAGCTGCTGTATAGTATTGGCTTTACCGTTTTATTAAAGTAAAAAGTCTAATGGTGTTTGACATAGGCAATCAAATGCATCCATTGTTTTTAGGCAGTATCAATTCCAGACTGTTTATATTCCGTCATTTTAATTCTATTAAGGCACTAATTTCTGGGATTTAAATTATTTAAGCTTTATGATAATATTTCTTATATACACAGTCTAAATGAGTCTTTTGAAACAGGTGGACTTACACTGAACAGAACTGTTAAATGCTAAATCATCCAGCATGATGAAAGAATTAGCAAATTATTTAGGGGGTTGAAAAATAGATATCAGATACCGCTTGCATTGCTTGTACTAACTTGGTCTGTGGCTTTGGATGTGACACTTACTGGCAAATACCTCAATTTACCCATCTGTAAAAAGGATGTTATAGGATTGAGAGGGAAAACATCGTTCCCTTATCATGCTAATTTAAAGGAGTAGAGGTACACCCAAGTCAACCCTGTCCTCTGGGAAACTATGAAGCTTAAATTACTGTTTGAAAAGTACTCTGAAACCTTTGATGATGAGACCTACAGGAATATAAACTGTTGTTACTATGAGACTCTGACACAAAAACTAAGGATGCATTCAAGTATTTAATGTTATCAGAAAAGTGTGCAGCCATAGTTAGCATTGGGAGAATGCTGCACCAAGTAGCCTCTCAAAATGAAGTGTTTTGTTAAAGGCTCAACGTAGTTCCCATGGGGTTCAAAAAGGGGGGTTTTTTTCTGTTGATGTCAAAATCTGTGGCAGAGATAAACATTTATGATGTTGGAGGAAAGGCAGAAAAATATTTTGTTTGAAAAAAATTGTGCATATATAACTAATAGTTACAAGTTTAGAACTGTTAGCTTCTATACCAAAGTAAGTTACATAAAATGGCAAAAACATAGACTGCTTTTGTGATTCAGAAACTGGTGTGTCAGTTGTTGCTACAGAAAGAATGCTCAAAAATAAGATGTTGTGCATTAATCCAAGAATTCGGAGTATGAAAATTATGAACCTTCTGCTAATGCTATAAATCTGTCTCTAAATGGCAGGAGCACCTTTCTATTTGCTCAGTGAGAAAGACGATTTCTTCATTTAGGCAGAAAAACAGGAAGGCGAGGATTTTTTTTTTTTTAAATATGGTTGTGACTGCACTCTTGTTGTCTAAAGAGGGAGATGACTTGCATAAAATCTGGTGGTACTTTTCATTCACTCCTCTATACCTCTTCCTCTTCTTCCCAAGGTATTTTGAAAGGGGAAAAGCTGAAATGGTATTTAGTACAAAAAAACTGATTGGGAAAAGAAGTAATTTCAAAGCCCAGGATCCAAGACAAAGGATCGGTGCAAATGAAGGATTGCCTTTGGACAGTAAAAGCAGTGAAATATAAAAATGATGTTAAAGAATATATTTTATCTGTATTTTGGCATACTTTGACAAAGAATTTGAATTATCCAATCAGAAGGTTATATGTTCATTACTAGCTTTGTTATTATGCTACTTTCTTGCATCTTAGTGGTGAACTGATGAAGAGCATCAGTATAGTTTGGGGGCTTTTGTTTGTTTGTTTCCTTTAGGCAGGAATGAAAAATAACTTTAGCAGCATCCACTTCATTTCTCTTAATCCTGGATTGCAATGACTCTCCAAGCATCTTATTGGAAGCAATTGTGGGAAAAAGGCCATTCTCTCTTCAGCTGTTCTTCCAAACCCTAATGAGTTAACAATTGAAATACAGAAAGTTGCTTCAGAGGTCAGGAGAGTATATTCTACACAATGGTCACAGCATTTGAAACCATGACAGCACTATAAATTGACAAACTAAAGCAGAGCACTTGGTGGTCTGAAGTGGAGAAAAGAACATCAGACGAGAGCAGTAAAGACAAGCCATGAAACCACAGAGAAAAAATGAGTGATTTTTTTTCAGATCACCTTGTTAGAATTTAGTGTATCGGAGGTCAGACGAGTAGAACAATAATAAGGTCCAAGGTTGAATACCAGTGGGGAAGCTTAACCCAGGAGCTCCAGGTCAACCATAAGTGAATGAGGCAGAACAGTGAAACAGTAGTCATCCGGGAAGGGAACGCACAAAAGTCAGTGGGTTAAGGGGAGGAGCCCGACAGTTATCAATTAAATGAAAAGAAAGCCCAGGCTCAAGCACCTGGGATAGACAAATAATCCCAGTGTGATGAAAGGAGATTTTCTCCTGTGCATGGTTCTCACTCTCTAATTTTCAAGTTTGAGAAATTTGGAATGTTGTGGAGCTAAAGATCCTAAATCTGTAACAGATGAGAAAATGCAGGCCAGTTGGATTAATTTTCCCCATGTCTTATGTGCATATGACAATGTTTTCATCCCACGCCGGACAGTCTGCTGAGATAAAGGAGGCACAAAAATAAAGTTATTTTAAGAATATGAACAAACACAAGCAGGCATGCATGCAAACACTTACACACATACATGTACAGTCTTGTAAGGGGGTGCTGTTTAACTTTTTTTTTGTCTTTAGAGAAGTACAATTCACACCAGTTTTATTTTTAACGTATGAGTAAGAATTTCTCTAGATTTTTGAAGAAAATTACTTCAAGTGATGGAGTAGAAAATATTTAAGTGACATTTTACATTGTAGAAGGTATGTATGCATATTTGTAAAATGGCTGTACAACATCCTCTTACTGTGAACATATCACCTAATTTAGGAAGAATTTTGCCATTGAATTCATAGGACCAAGAACAGATGTCAAATATATGTTTGATATTCCAAAGTTCAGAGTACATCAAAAATATCCAAGTTAAGCTAGCCTTCACTGTCCATTAAGTGGGACATGTTTTTTCTGCTACACAGACTTCCATGTACGGATTGTTGTAAGATATGAACAACTATGGTATTACCTTTGTATCTGTCTGTGTGCATGGGCTGGGGGCAAGGCAGGAGTGTGTGCATGTTCTGAAACATTATTCAGGTCTCATGAGTAATATATAGTAAAAGGGCAAGGATGCACAATGTCGGCTGAAGTCAAGCTGTAAGCATTCTCCTTTTGGAACCCACCACGCTATTTTTCTATTTGTCTGTTCTTAGCCTCACATTTCTGAGGAATTTTATGGTCCTGGACTGTTGCTAAAACCAGCAAAACTCTTACAGGCAGAAAAAGTTTCACCAGATGGAGCAAAGTATACAGTATCCCTACTATCCTCTGGTGTGTACATGCTACATGTTGGGTTACAAAAGACCCGTTGTGGAGGTATTATGATAACTTTTTGAACTCCTTCCCTTTTGCCTTTCCAGAACAACAGTATTAGTACAGATAAAGCAGGGTCTGACTGCTAAGCACACAGGTATACCCTGCTCCAAAGCCAATCCATTCCCACCACCATCAAAGAACATGCAGAGATTACACAGCCAACTGGCAGCTTTCTGCTTTAAACAAGGTGAGTTTTCTGACCAGAAAACTCCTCCTCCTAAGACTGAAACAGAGATGAGACTAAAAAAATTTTTTTTCATTGAAAAAGATTTCAGTGGTAGCTCCTGATATCTAGCAGGACAGGAGAAAAGAACACATAATTTAGGGACTGCAGTTGTCAAGCTTGTGACTGGATGCTGTGCTTGTTTGGGAAAACTAAATGAACGTGAAGCTGTGATCTTATAGCATATGATGGAGGCAAGAGGCCTTCTTCTCCAGTTGATTTGAAGATACGATTTGTCCAAAGGAAAAGATATTTGTATTTTATGTATTACTCTCTATATGGTTCTTTTTTTGATGTCATTACACAACTAGATCTAGATCCTGGAAATTATGGGAGGTCACATCAGATGTAAGCAGGAGAATCAAGAAAAAAAGCACTAAAATGTCCCTTGTTTTAAGAGAGGAGATCCTTCATAAAATATTCTGCAGAATGCTGAGTGGCAATAACATTTCTTTCATGTGCAACAGGAGAAGTTGGATTAAATAGCAGTAGGACTTAATTTGCTTTTCTTAGTGGAAAGTTTGTTTCTTTAATTTCACACAAGGGGGAAAAGTAGCTCCCTGTTCAGTTTAAAGACCACTTTTTTCCTTCTAACAGAAAAAGTCAGTGTTTTAGAATCATGTTGACAACATTTGACTGGGATGCTACTTTCAAGAGGATAAATCATGGTTTGCAGCATTCCCAAATACTGTTAAATTTTTCCTCCTTAGTCAGCAAATTATTACTGTTCTACTCTTAATGCATTAAAACTCATATGTTTAGTATTTTTATACTGCAAGCAATCCCAAGACATCAAGATCAAAGAAATAACTGATGACTCAGTAGAAGCAGTTCCATTAACTGAGTCTGCTAAGTCAATATTACAGTAAACTGAGGTAATGGCAACGGCTTCATTTGCCAGCAATATGAAACAATTTTTAGGACAGTCACATACCAGTTAGGTGATGACTTATCCCAATGTAAGCACTCTACAGTCCTGAGGAAGGACTTGGATGCAGTTCACATTCCAAGGTTGGAGTTCAGTTAAAGGTAAGGACACTGAAGTCTCCATACAGATGTCCAAGCTCCTGTTGTAGTTCATGAAGATACATATAGAAGAGATTAGAAAGTGATTTGGCTGATTCTGGTGCAAATATAAGTTCAGCTGGAAATATAAGTCCAGGCTCCACTAACTCTACTAGTTATATCTCCATTGATGTAATGAGAGCTTAGACACTTGCCTCAAATGTAGACACCTGCACTGTAGGCACCTACATTCAAGCGTTGGAGTCTACAGATATGTACAGACTGTAGATATAATCAATATGTACCCATCACAATATAACAAGGTAGGTTAGCTGGAGTAGCTCCAAAATCATCTGTATCTGAACTGGTTTTCTGTATTCCTCTGGCAGTCAGTAAGAAAGAACAATCATTGGTAAAGTGAGATTGATCTAGCCCTGGGGTAGATATCTGAAAGAGCTCAGAGGAGTTACACCATGAAACATATATTATTTTCCACTGGAAGTCACAGAAGACTTGTTCAGATGAAGACAACTACGTAAGTAGGACAAAGCTCCCCTCTAGATCCCAAGCAGTCGTTGAGATGGATAGATTTAAAGATTTGAAAGAAGGTAATAAGGTCATCTCTGGAATTTCTTAGAATTGTTGACAAGGGTGATCTCCCAAAGGAGGAGGACTCCACTGACACACCATCCAAACTTTAATTGGTAGATGGTGGATGTCTGTCAAAGACTTCAACAGGAACATAACCATGAAGTATTGATAAGCTAAGTCAAGAAGATGAGGAACACATTGTTCATCATGATGGGGAAAGGAAACCCAGGAGAGAAACCTGAGTCAGTGATCCCATGAGCTTGGAAAATGATTATTGATGTTGTCTTTTCAACAGGCAAGAGCAGGAGACAACAGCTGTCAGTGCTTGAAAGGAAAACAAATATTATTCTCCAGATAAAAGTAAGTAAGTGATGGAGGCAGAGAGAAGGATGCATCTTAGACATGCATTGCAGAGAGTTAGCAAGTTTCAGATATGGCCTGGATGTGAGAGATTGGGAATAGGTGTGTATCACCAATGACGATAATCTTTACTGTAGTAACAGAGAAGAAAATGTTAAGGGACACTTGGCCATTCTGCTCTGGCTCTGCTAAACTTGAGCTCATGGCTGGACATCCACAAGGGTATGTTAGCCAGTAAGGGTGTGGGATTTGCTTGACAGAATGTAGATTTCACAAAAGCAGTTATCTATGTGGCTGAATAAAGGACTGATAGCTACATATATATTTGCAGACAGAATTATCCAAAGATAAGAAAAAAGAGGTGAAAAAAAGAGAGGAGGGAAACAACAGATAAGTCAAGGATCTTCACATACAAAGATGAAATAAGTGTTGGGGGATCTGAGAGAGCATTTAATGAAGACATATTAGAGTGTTAGTACAGCTCAAAAGAGAAAGAGCATAGAAAATTAAATAAAAGAAAATGGGCATGTGAAGTTAGACATGAATTAATTCTGCTCTAGAAGCAGGAAGGGTGACTGACAGATTTTGTTGAGAGGCGTGCCAGTAAAGACTGATAGATCAGGAAGGGATGAAGGAATATTGGAAGAAGAGGAATCCCAGACAGACAGTATGCATGGTTCAAATGAACATCGTCAAGGAAATGGAGGTTGTTGTATACACAAGAAGGTCTGCAGTGTTTCCTTGCTTGCTTTCTTGCATGTTCGTAATGTGGTGGAGACTAAAACAGATTTACCTTATGGGGAAGAAAAGCAAAAGAGGCAAACAGATTTCAAAAAGATAAAAGAAGTATAGGAATATGAGTTGGGAAAAGGTGATCTGGGGATTTTGCAGGAGCATCTGCTGTGATATATGAGATAATGAGTGCTTCCTTCGAGCTCCTGAAGAAATTGCATGCCTCCAATAGGAAAGACTGAGTTATTTGATGGATTTGCCCCATCAGTGGGAAACACTCTCCTATCAGATACAGCTGCCCCACTCGTTGTGGAAGAGGGACTCCCAACCACAAGAAATGGCATATGTAACCTTCCAGGTCCCCTGTCCCCAGCAGATTTAGATTCTTCAGGTTTAAAATGGGTCTTCAGCAGTTAAAATGTCAATAGACTCTTATCAGAGGCATGCTATTAGCTTTACCTCATTTTCCTGTAGAGTTAGAAAAATATATATATATTGGTTATGCAAATTTATCAGTTTATTAGACAGCAAGATAAGCACTAGTCATCTTATAGTATCTCTTAGCTCATTTTTTCCCACCTGTATGAAGAACAAGATGACTGATCACTTCTTTATTAAAGATAGCAAGTGGAGAGACACTGGGAAACTGTGGGAGTAGAAGTTCATAGAAAAATAGAATCATAGAATCATAGAATAACCAGGTTGGAAGAGACACACCGGATCATCGAGTCCAACCATTCCTATCAAACACTAAACCATGCCCCTCAGCACCTCATCCACCCGTGCCTTAAACACCTCCAGGGAAGGTGAATCAACCACCTCCCTGGGCAGCCTGTTCCACTGCCCAATGACCCTTTCTGTGAAAAATTTTTCCTAATGTCCAGCCTAAACCTCCCCTGGCAGAGCTTGAGGCCATTCCCTCTCGTTCTGTCCCCTGTCACTTGGGAGAAGAGGCCAGCACCCTCCTCTCCACAACCTCCTTTCAGGTAGTTGCAGAGATCAATGAGGTCTCCCCTCAGCCTCCTCTTCTCCAGGCTAAACAACCCCAGCTCTCTCAGTTGCTCCTCATAAGGCCTGTTCTCCAGCCCCTTCACCAGCTTCATTGCTCTTCTCTGGACTCACTCCAGAGCCTCAACATCCTTCTTGTGGTGAGGGGCCCAGAACTGAACACAGTATTTGAAGAGCGGTCATTGATGTAAATCATGTATACTCTATCGTGTTAGTGCTGTGTAGCAGCGTGGACAGACACCTAGCACCATGCAGCCTATCTGTTTTTTCATAACACCTGTGAATCCAGGGCTATGGAATCTAAAGGACTCTGAATGTGAAAAAAAGAAAGTGGCTAAAAGATCATAGTTAAAAATTACCGTATTGGTGTCAGACAGCCCTGTTTTTCAAACTTCAGCATGGAAAATAGGCAAAGTTCTCACTAGGGAAGAAAGATAGATATAAATATGAGATAAGGTATTATCATGGAGACTGTAATTCCCTGTCCTCATCCAGAATAGAAAAAATCAGTTCAGAAAGAAAGACTGCAATTTTCAAAGGTTTTTGAAAACTGGTGATCCTGAGCAAATCAACAACAACAATGCTGTTTCAAATAGAACTTTTTATACAAATAAAATATGCCTTTTTGACAGTGCTGGATCAAATTGATACAGTAAAAATTCTGTGGGAAATGAAGTTAATGGTACCACCACTATCTTGTTTCCAAATGCAATATAGAAAGATGTCTAGCAAGTGGGCAGTCAGAAATGAGGACATTACCTATACCCTTTCAAAAAGGGACAAAAATACATCTTTAGAAAAGTTCAGTTCGCTCTGGTGAGGGGGTGGAATGATTTTCACCCTTTTCTCATCAACTAGCATGCTTTTCACAGCCAACAAATCACAAGGTACAGTTAGATATAAGACCACTTCTCTAGGAAAATGTGTTCATGTTAAAAATGAATAGAAATTATAGCAACAGAAGAAAATGAAACTTGCAAGCCTGGAGAAATAAAACAACTTGTTATTTATGATAAACAACAGGGGTTTGTTTTAGGTCCTAACCAATCAAAAGAATCTTGCACCACAAAGAAAATTTGAACAAAAATAATAATAATACTTAGAATTCAGACTTTTCATTTATTGAATTGTTTCTGTTCAACAAGCTGTACAGAAGAACACAATACATACTAATGCTCTGGAATTAGTAATGAAACAACCTAGTTGTAAATGAATATAGAGCTGTACAGAACAGAAAGCTGTTATTTTGTGGTTTACGTGCTTCTTACTCAAATATCCATTGTGTGTACTTTTCTTCTCTGCCCAAAAAGTGTTCCTTACGTTATTTTTTAAGAGTGTAGGAGTGCATTTAATTATTACCTGGGAGAAAAAACTGCTCAATAATGCATTACCATGTGTGGACCTAAACTGGATCACAGTCTTTTATTTCAGTGGCTTTTCAGTTCCCTTCGTTATTATTTTTATGGTATACACCCCAGTCCAAAATCTGACTTCTTCCATGGCTTTTGATTTGTGCCCTTATTCACACTTGATATATCTGCTAAACTAGAAGAAGTAAATACAGCTCTTTTTAAAGCCCAAATCATAGGTCGCAAAAAAATCAGTAATCGCTGTCAAATTACAGATTTCTCCATTTTAAAAATTTGCAAAACTCTAACCAGTCTTTACCCAGCCTGCTCTAAAAATTCAATGTTCCAGTGGTGCACAAGTGAGGACACTATTTGGTCTTATCCCCATGCGAGAAAAACACTGTACATCTGTCAATGCCATCTGCACAATTGAAATTGAAAATAGTTTTTAAATTCAGGTACATTTTATACTTAGACTTTCTTGTATTCTTACAATAAAATAAGAACTCTCCAGAAACATGCTCTGAAGGCTTTCTCAGGGAAGTATTATTTCTTTTTTTATCCTCAGATGCAGTGCAAGTACAGAAGGAAGAAATATTTTTCCTCCAGAAAGTTTAGTGAGGCCTGAGTGCCCAAAGGAGAAAGATTTTTCTTCCTCCTTCAAGAAATCCAGTACAGTTTATTATCATTGGACTAGCTGGGGAAAGGGAAGGAATTACCTTACTGTGTCATTTCAAGTCTGCCAAAATACTTGGCTCTCTCAGGGTACTGATGATCCTTTCCTAGCAGCTACCTGCTCCAGCAGACCCTTCATCATCTTGCTCGATTATTAATGAATAAACACACATCCACAGCAAATATATCTTAAAAGCTGTTCACATGCTAAAATTTGCCTGCATGAGGAGTGTATCCATGAACTTAAATAATGAACATCTCTGAAGTGTGCAAAATCTATCTGAACTGACCTTTGAAGCTTTTGCATTGCAAAGAGCAAAGGGGAAGAAATTCCTTGAACAGATTGTTATAACTTGTTCATCTAAGTTTTTTAAAGGATACTGGATGGCCAAAAAAAGTGTATTTTATCCAGTAAGATGGTTGAATATGAATATAGAAAGCTAATCACAATATCAGTAAAATGGGGAGAAGTTCATGCAATAAGATTACACTTTATCTCAATTTATTGAAATTAAATAGAAAGATTTTTGCATATGAAAAGAAGGTACACAATACTAAAGAAAAAATGAAAAGCTAGATGAGGCAGAAACTTTCTAGCTGCAAACCATAAGCAATTCATTGGTTGTCTGCAGTAAGAAAGAAGAATCGGAAGCAGAATATTTCTGTAAGCATCTTGTTCATACTTCATTGCACCTTCCTTTGAAGTGTAGGGCTTTGATCACTACTCGCAGGACAGTGGACCAAATGGACTTCCAGTGTGATACAACTTAACATTCCTGTGATTCCAAATGCTGCAGGATTCCTTCAAGATGGAAGAAATTCAGCATGATGGGTAAACCTGTGAGACTTTTCAGGAAACAGCAGATATCTTAGATCATTTCACTCTTTCTCCAAGAACTGATTTTCACAGCTGTTGCCCTTCCTCCATATTTTTTTATCTATTTTTACTGCCCAGGAAAAGCCTCAAGGAAAAGTTGATGAAACTGATGAATACAGGAATGATAGAAAATTTATCGGAGAACAGCTAGCAACAGGTTAACAAACACCTATAGCTCAGAAGTCTGATTTCATTCACAGTGCTGCAGCAGGATGGATCACCTCCGCATTTTTTCTCCAGACTTTACCCAAAAGCCCCGTAGGAACGTGTCTGCATGATTGTAACATACTGTGGTACTTGAACATAGATTCATGGAACCATAGAACCATAGAATAACCAGGTTGGAAGAGACACACCGGATCATCAAGTCCAATCATTCCTATCAAACACTAAACCATGCCCCTTAACACTTTGTTCACCCATCCCTTAAACACCTCCAGGGAAGGTGAATCAACCACCTCCCTGGGTAGCCTCTGCCAGTGCCCAATGACCCTTTCTGTGAAAATTTTTCCTAATGTCCAGGCTAAACCTCCCCTGGCGGAGCTTGAGGCCATTTCTTCTTGTCCTGTCCCCTGTCACTTGGGACAAGAGGCCAGCACCCTCCTCTCTACAACCTCCCTTCAGGTAGTTATAGAGAGCAATGAGGTCTCCTCTCAGCCTCTTCTCCAGGCTAAACACCCCCAGCTCTCTCAGCCACTCCTCGTAAGGCCTGTTCTCCAGCCCCTTCACCAGCTTTGTTGCTCTTCTCTGGACTTGCAGGACATTTTATTCAGAACACAGCTGTGAGAGGATAAACCTAGTTGCCATGGATGTGTTCAGAATCAAATTTTGTTATTCCCTGTCTAACTTTATATAAACTGAAGAACTGCAGATCCGGATACATGAGGCTCCAATGATCCTTTGCTGACTAAAAGGTGCATGGGTCACCATTATGTTGGTGTGGTCCTGTGATTTTCATGGCGGTCTTTTGTCTAGGATTATTGCTGTTAATTTGAACTGTTCAAAGCAATTTCTCTGTCTTTCTTTTTTGCATAAACCAATGTACAGGGAAATGCTACTATAAGGTAACAAAATCTCCTTCATTTTATGGAATCCACTAGACAATGAAGAATATTCAATTATACCCTCTCCAAATACATATTTAATTTCCCATGTTTCCAAAACTGTCTGATAACATTAGACTGTTCCCCTTTCTCACTCTCTATCTGTGTGTGTGTATATATATATATATGTATATTTTCTTTTCCTTTTAATATATTTTATATTGAGAAGTTGTCTTGATCACTGGAAGAACTACTATTAGTGTATTTCATGCGACCATTCGCTCTCCTATTAAGGTCCCTCACTCTTCATGACAGCTGCTCCTGGCCCTGAAGTTACTGGACCTAAGCCAAAGCTCTTCACAGTTCAGGAATATTTGTTTGATTCTTGTCATTCCATCACAGAAATGTTGACAAGATCAATAGAAAATTCTTTATAAAAGTAACTTTCCTCATTAGAAGAAAGCCAGCAGTTTCCTTTTTGAAAGGGAAACATTTTCACTGAAAAATTTGCATACTCCTGAAATCTCCAGTTTCCAACTGAAATATTCATTTGTCTTCAAAAAAAAAGCCCCTACTCTTTTTATAGTTTCACTCCTCCATCTCTCTCTCTTTGCTTTTGAAGAATTTCTTGTTCATCAAAGAAAGCAATATACTAAATGTGCATACATTCGTTTTCACTCCTCTTTTTCCAATAATTTCTCAATGATACTTTATTTTGTAAAGTCATAGTATGCAAAAGCAAAGAAGCTGCTAGAAGAACTGTACAGTTGCCAAGGTAGCCCAAGGTTGGTTTCTTAGTTCTTGGACATGGATCTTTGCACACCACCACACTTTTTCGATGATAAAATAGCAGGATTTTTCAACCCCACTGTTCTTGGAGCCAGTCCTGAAATCCAGCCAGAAGCCTCCACTGGTTTGTAACTACTAGCTTATACATTTAGTAATACAGGATGACCAGGTGTCAGGTAGTCCATGATCTGCTATGGTAACCCACAATATCCTGAGTAAATTCCAGTTCCACTGTTTCTTTCACTGGCAAGTGAGTCTAGCTGTCTGAAAGACTATCTCTCACACCACAAGATTTTTCTCCTGTAGAAACTAAATCCAGTGAAACACAACTTTCTGGGACCAGAGCCAGGTCACTCTCAGTTCAGTGGCCTTATCTTTGAATTTAGAATTAAGGGCTCATGCATGTCTCCTTTCATGAGAGACAAACTTCAGTCTTTCAGTGATCCATTCCCTCAAATATCAAACTAGTGCTACCAGTAGACTACAACTTTGCACACATGATGACATTTTGCTGGCAAAAATTGCTATAGAGTTTTATTCCTCCTTGACTGAATATCTGTCACTTCCAAACTGATGTTAATTGATGCTTCCTTGTTGTGGTGGTGGGAGTTTCAGAACAGATGTTAATACAGCAATGAGCATGTTAAGAAAATTTAAAAGACTAACTTCTGCTTATAGGCTATATATACTACTGCCGATTCGTTGAAAAACAAAATAAAGAATATACTTAGCTGCTGGGGGTGGGCTCTGAAATTAACATATTCACTGTATTTCTCTAACCAAAGATGTATGAATAGACCTAATTCCCTTCCTCCCTAAGTAGCATCTTAAACGTGACTCATATTTTCTTTTTGCACCAGGCAAGCATCCAGGATAGTAGGGCCTACTGATACAGTAGCACTAGCACAGAATCATAGAATCACAGCATCATAGAATCATAGAACGATAGAATAGTTTGGCTTGAAAGGGACGCTAAAGCCCATCCAGTTCCCACTCCCCTGCCGTGGTCAAAGACACCACCCACTAGCTCAGGCTGCCCAAGACCTCATCCAACCTGCCCTTGAACACCTCCAGGGATGGGGCAGCCACAACTTCCCAGGCAACCTGTTCCAGTGCCTCACCACCCTCATCATGGTGAAGAAATTCCTTCTTATATCTAGTCTAAATCTGCCCCTCTCCAATTTATACCCATTACCCCTACTCCTATCACTACACGCCTTTATAAAAATTCCCTCTCCAGCTTTCATGTCCCCTTCAGGTACTGGAAGGTCATGATAAGATCTCCTCAGAGCCTTCTGTTCTCCAGGCTGAACAACTCCAACTCTTTCAGCCTCTCCTCCTATGCATGAGAGACACAAGTCAGCTGAACTTAAAAAATATTGCTGTTAAATAATTACATAGTATCTCTAAATTATGGCTTACTGTTTCTGCAAATGACTGTATCATCCATCACAGTATATTGTAAGCTTTTTAAATAAATGTATCATGTAAATATATTTTGTAAGATTACATGCAAATGCATTTTTTTCATTTGAATTCCCATTTAATCGTAAGTCCATTATTTGAGATTCAAGATGGGATAAATCTAAATGTGAAACTTTTTTACTGCCCTGTAAGTTATACAGTATAGTTTTATATTAAGATTTTACTAGACAGTTACTGAGTACTCATTTTTAATATGGAATACTTCATCATGTTCATTATTGCCTATTTAGACTCATGTAAACTGACACTCCTGAAATAAGCAGGCTTTAAAATGTTAATATAAATTTTATGCCTCTTTTAATTGCAATAGACATCTCATTAAGTAATTTAATGCTGATGAGACCTCCTACCAATACACAAAAAACATACTTTGCCCAGCTTTTATATAAAGTAAAATACGATGGAAATATTTTTTTCCACAGTGACGTTCATCAGCTTTCCCTTTGCTCTCCACATCCTGTGTGAGGAAGCCCTAGTCCTGGGCTGCTTCATCAGGCTGGGTTAACTGCTTCAAACAAGAGCACCTTTAGGAAGGTGGTACCTGCCTAGTCAGGATTAGCTAGCAGGACCTGTCAGTTGCACCACTGGACAAACAAGAGCTAACTAGACCATGTCCATGGTGGAATTAGTTCTTCATCTAGGTGGAGAGAAAAACATGCATGACATTTTCATTAGCCTAGAAGGCAGAAACATCTGGTTACTTGGTTCAGCTCATCAGCAGGAGAGCCTGTAGTTGATTAGCCCTTCTCTCAGTAGTAGGCGTTACTACAGTCAGTGGGAATTACTAAACATGGTTTCAGGGGACTGACGTTAATTTGACTTGCCAAAATAATATGCAATTTTTTAAGGAGTTTGTGTTAATTAGTTGTATAATTTGATGTGATGTGATGGGGTTTGCACAAAGAAAAGCTGAACGGGGTTTGCTATTAGGAGCTGCAGTAGGAGAATCAAGAGGTGGCACTTAAATAGTGCACAGTATGAATCTGCAGTGGTGAAAGGCCTTAGTTCATGATCTAATTATACAATAGGATTCCCTTTCTCAAAAGCTAAAAGCCTTCTAATTCATATTTTTCTTTTAAGATATTTTATTTTGATTACTGTACTATTAATTCCTGTGCACCTACTATTTTACCATAGATTAAGTCAATTTGGATATCTCATTTTGGCCTATTTTGTATAATATCCCACTTTTGGCAGAGAAGGGATATGTAAAATGATAAAATTAAGCAATTTATAGTTTGTATAATTCCTCATTGCATCTTTCTGCCTGCCTTCTACTTTTCATTCACTTTTTCACAACTGTTACTGGCAATTTAGGCTTCTTTGCTACCTGCGAAATGGTAATCAGCTGTAGCACTGATGTCAGAATTACAATTTCTGCCAAGCTAACTGATAATTGTGCGGTCTGAGAACTTATAACACAGATGAGGTAGACAATATCCTCTCATTAAAAGAGCCTGCTGCCTGCTGGGTGTTGTAAAACTTTTGGAAGGTTACACCTAAGGGTATCTGTGAAGGCTCTGGCTGAATGGAAAAGCTGCTTGGGTTTCTAACTCAGGATTTACTGAGTATGGGATTAGACAGCTGAAGCAAATCTCAGAAATAGCATACCTTTCCATGGCGCTCTGTTCTGCTCATCTTTCTTGTCTATTTGGATGGCAGATTCTTTGGGTTCTTCCTATGTGTTTGCACAGTGCTCTGCCCACTGAGTTGCCAGTTCTAGTGGTGGCCTCCAGGCACAGTTCTTGTAGACATGCCAGTTAATTAACTCACAGATGCCTCTTACTCTCTTCCATCCCCCCATCTAGTACTTTAACATTTAATGTCACCCACACAAGGAACAGAGGCAGAAGTTTACTTATTGCTAATTCCATGGGGAAGGAAGACTGAAACTTATGGTATGAGGTATCAACACTATCCAAATTTAGCCATTTAGTTATTCGGGCAATTTGTCTCCTTAAGCACTTTGTGTTGTTGATGGCTACTGATTCAGATCACCCCTGAGGAGATACTGTCTCCCTCCATTAATTGTCAGGTGCCAAAAGTTAGGTGGCATGGACACATCTCAGGATTTCCATTTCTATCCTTCTTCAATAAAAAAAAGCTTGATAGCTATGTTGGAAACTCTCTCTCCACTGGGGATGTCCAAGAAGTAGAGAGCAACTTATTTGCATGTTGCTTGAGAGAAGTCCTCTGGGACTGAGGTTTCCTACAAACTTGCTGGGCAATAGGAAATCTTATCACATTGCTGAAAGTTTCCCTGAGCCTGGCATGCTGATGTGCAAACTTTTCAGAGATGTTCACAAATCTCAGAGTTGCCTGAAATCTCATACAATGTTAGTTTTCTGTGATACAAGGTTCCTTCATAAATGTTTCACAGAGCTCTCCTCTTCAAGTTTCTAAAAAGAGGCACTGCATAATTTATGGGATGCTCTGTTCAACATCCAAACTCTGTGAAAAAGCCCTGCAGTTTAGGTACAACTTCACATAGAATAGCGAGTTCACCAAACACAGAAGAGGGAAGAGTCATAATAGACTCTTTGTCTGAACCATCAAGGCTTAGGAGACATGAGTTTACTGTTGGGAAGTTTCTAAGAGCTCGAGGTACTGTAAGACTGGTGTCAAAGGAAGCACGTGGGGCTGGTGTTATACATAAATAAGAGGAAAGTATGTGAGTACAAAAGGCTATAATTCCATTGAGCAACTCTAGTAACAGAAAATGAAAAAAAAAAAGCATTTCTCACACAGGCCAGCACTGAGGATGCCTGGACAGATTCTGGATAATTTCCATTAGGTTGAGCAAGACTGCACATGTCTATCAGGGTGGCTAACTGTGCAAAGCTGAGCTGTCCATCACGGGATCACTTGAATCCTTTATGGAATTAGTGTCTAACAATGCTCATATGCTTACTATATATTTTCTGTTTGAATATCAGTTATTACTGAAATCATATTTGTTTATCTTGAGCAGTCATTTGGTGCTTATACAGAAATTTATAGTTACTTTTTAGCTCCTTATGTACACTGACTACCATACTGACCAGTATTGCCTGTTTCTGATACGCCTTCGATTAGCTGCCTTGACTGTTGTTGCCTATCTTATGTCTAGCTTTCAAGTTCATAAAGGGTGCATTTCTGTATTGCTTTCAAGCTTTTGCAGAATGAATTTCTGTATTTTGTTCTGTATTTTCTAGCCCATCTATCACAGTGGTACCCATGACTGGGAATACTAGGGAACTGCAATAAAGCCGATACTAAGCGATACTGACAGAAGAGAATTCATGCACCAGAGAAACACTAAAAAGTAAGTGTGTAATTTTGTTCACTAAGGACACTTCATATAAAAGGGTGTTGTAAGGCCAATGGTCTAACTGCTTGTCATAAGCCACTCGAAATAGTTCAGTAAACAGGCTCAAAAAGTTTCTTATTATTCTCATCATACCTATATATAAGTATAGATCAGAAAGGTATGCTACTCAACCCATTATTAATTTACAAAAAAAAGAAAGAAACATCTTTGAGGACGTCTGTTGGTTTGGATCATGTTGTCTTCTTCTGTCTCATAGTACAACTACAGAAACATTTCTATTGATGTAAAGAGGTTACATCTTTGTTTATTTAATGATAGCCGGTAGCAATTAGTGGAAAACCAGGGCATATGTACTAAGTCAGTAACTAGGACTGGTTAAGCTAGCCTATATAAATCTATACTAATTGTAAAAGAACCTTGAGAGAGGAAAAGTGAATATGAAGAATATGTTCAGATATTGTTTGGCTACAGAAGAAGAAATGGATATAGAAATTAATAATTAATTTCCTTTCTTAGCACAACAGCCTTCTCTTCATTTCCCTCCCATCCCCTTTGTTTCACCAAGTGATATTAGAAGGACTCAACCCAAGCAATTCTCCTACTTTGTGGTGAAATACAGCAGTAGCTTAAGAATAATTACTGAATGAACAGATTTTAAAGTCAGCAGCAGTATCAGTATTGAAGGAGATACAGAACACACAGCTGAGCCTTACCTAGAACAAGGCTGTCATTTCTCATACAACTCTTTCCTTCATACAATGTGATATTCCCATGGGAAAATCTAGATTCACAAAATGCAGCAACAGGGTTTTCATCTAGGTCAACACACTAAGCTTTAATCTGATGTGTTCACCTAGAATATGCTTGGGGAGTCTGAAAAGCTTGGCATCTCTTTTATTATCATTTATGTTGCTGCTACCTGTGTGTATTTTCCCCATGAAGTGTTTTACAGCTTGGGAGTGCCCAGTGCTATCAAATGTACATTAGTCAGAGATGTACAAAAAAAACCTTCACAACAGAAATCATAAGGAAATCCAGTAGAACAGGAAGTACTGACATTATGGAACAGCTGTTGTAAATATGCAGATCTCTCTTGTTTATGACTCCTTATTTTAAGATGTTCTTCATCTTTTGGCAAAGGGCTGTATTCTCCATGCTTCATCTCATTGCCAGATATGATGATTCTATTCTCTCAGTCAGTGTACGTTCACATCAGAGCTTGAGAGGACAATTTCCCCAGTTACAAAAAAAAAAAAACAAAACACGATTAACACTTGTTGAAACTTCTTATTCCAGCAGTCTAATCCAAAAGTGTGGCAACTTAAATTGAAAAAAATACAATGTGTATATAACTTCAAAATTACTTATAGTCAAATAAGGCATTTTTAAGATTAGAAAATGAGTTACCATTCAAACTGAGTTGAACATTCCCTTTTTAACCTTTCAGACACAGACTTTTTCCTAAGTCTATGTAAGATCGCAGATCATAGAGTCATAGAATAGAATCATAGAGTGGTTTGGGTTGGAAGGGACCTTAAAGATCATGTACTTCCACCCCACCTGCGATGGGCAGATCAAGCTGCCCAAGGCCCCATCCAACCTGGCCTTGAACATCTCCAGGGATGGGGCACCCACAACTTCCCTGGGCAACCTATTCCAGTGTCTCACCACTCCCATCATGAAGAATTTCTTCCATATGGCTAGTCTAAATCTTCCCCTCTCCAATTTATAGCTGTTCCCCTTCATCCTATCACTGCATGCCCTTCTCAAAGTTCCTTCCCAGCTTTCTTATATGCCCTCTTCAGACGCATTTCTCCAGCTTATCTAGGTCCCTCTGAATGACATCCCATTCTTCCAGTGTGGCAACTGCGCCACTCAGCTTGGTGTCATCTGCAAACTTGCTAAAGATGCACTGTCTTGCTGTCAGTATCATTGATGAAGATATTAAACAGCACTGGTTCCAGTACGGATCCCTGAGGGACACCACTTGTCATGGATCTCCATCTGAACATCAAGCCATTCACCACCACTCTCTGAATGTGACCACCCAAACAATTCCTTATCCATCAAACAGTCCACTCATCAAATCCATGTATTTGCAATTGAAAGAGAAGGATGTTGTGGAGGACTGTGTCAAAGGATTTACTGAAGCAGAGGTTGATCACATCCATTGGTTTTCCTGTGTCCACTGCTTTGGTTACCCCATCATAGAAAGCCATTAGGTTGCTAGAAGTTTCCTCTATGTCCAATAGAGCCAATGCCAGACAACTCCCAAATAGATCCAACACTGGCCAATTTCAAGACCATTAGCAATGGTGGCAGCATCTCAGTGATAAAATATTTAAGAAGTGGGTGGAGAGCAGCATGAGATCAATTGCAGCCAGAGAGAGGAGTGAGACAATGTGAGAGAAACAACTCTGCAGGTACAAATGTCAGTGAAGAAGAAGGGGAAGAAGGTGCTCCAGGTGTGGGAGCAGAGATTCCTCTGCAGCCCATGGTGAAAACCATGGTGAGGCAGGCTGTCCCTCTGCAGCCTATGGGGGCTAATGGTAGAGCAGATATCTACCTGCAGCCCCTGGAAGACCCCATGCCAGAGTATACAGATGCACCTTAAAGAGGTTGTAACCCCATGGGAAACCCGCACTGTAGCAGGGTCCTGGCAGAATCTGTAGACCTGTCAAGGAAGGAGCCAACACTGAATGAGGTTTGTTGGAAGGCCTTGACACCCCATGGGGGACCCACACTGAAGCCGTCTGTCCCTGAAGGACTGCACTCTGTGGAAGAGATCCATGCTGGAGCAGTTTGTGAAGAACTGTATCTTGTGGGAAGAACTCACATTGGAGAAGTTTATGGAGGACTGTCTCCCATGGGAGGGACCTCATGCTGGAGCAGGGGAAGAAAAGGAGGAGTCCTTCACCTGAGGAAGAAGAAGTGGCAGAGATGACGTGTGCTGAACTGGCCTGTTCCCTACCCCTTTGCACCACTTGGGACAAGGCAGACAAAATCAGGAGTAAAGTTAAATCCAGGAAGAAGGGAGCTGTGGGGAGAAGGTGTTTTAAGATTTGGCTTTGTTTCTCATTATCCTACTCTGACTGGATTTATAATAAATTTAATTTTCCAGTCAAGTCTGTTTTGCCCATGACAGTAATTGCTGAGCAATTTCCCTGTCTTTATCTTGGCCCGTGAGCCTTTTGTTATATTTTCTCTGCCCTATCCAGCTGAGGAGGGGAGTGGTAGAATAACACCTGGCATCCAGCCAGAGGAAACCCACCACAGGTCCATTCAACCTTAATTTTCATATTCCTGACTTCTGAGTGCCATGCTGGCTCAACCAGGAGAGGCCAAACATAGATCTGGTACAGAACTGTGCAGTAAGATCACCAAATTAAACAATTAAGTAATACAATTAAAAAGCTTTTTTTTTTTTTTTAAAAAAAGGTTTAAGAGTAATGAGGCAACAAGGATTCACCATGTGGCAACATTTCATTATGAAATTCAGTTACACAGCAAAACTATCGGTATTCCCTTGTTGCTTTCCAAGAAAATGCTGTTACTTTCCAAAAGACATTATGCTCAATTAATCCCTAGTGGCATTGAGGGATGCTAGCTGCTTATTCCTCCACCAGAAGCATCTTGTGTACAGCTAAAATGGGAGGCTAATTTGCACAGCTTCCCTCCAGCAGGGATTTTGCCATTAGATTGGTGTAACTCCAAACTCTATATTTACCTCTAACCTTCCCTTCCCTCTACCTCTTATGTGCTCCTGAGCCATTTGTTTATTTGCAAAATCCTATAACATTACTAACTTTTCTTGCTTTTAGTCTTTTTCTTCCCCTCCAGATTCACTTTTTGCTTTTTTCACTGTTACTTTTGGAAATGTGCTCAGAAGGAAGGGTAACTAGCCCTCACTGACACTATGTTCCTGGGGGTAGGTTACCAAGCTGTGTAACTTAAAACTGACTCCAGTATCTCCATATTACATGCAGTCACTTCTGTTTTCTGTCTTCAATAAACACATAAGTTTAACTCAAGAACGCTTCGGAGAGGGAGGCTGTCTTTTCATTATATGCTCAATATCCATTATAATGGAACCTGGTTTCTAGTTCAAGGCTCGAAGGCATATCACAATGCAAATAATAGACAATAATGATAATTAAAAAAAAAATTAATCACAAAAAACTTGATTAGTCTCCTGCATCCTGTGTAAAAGTGTCTATATGTATAGAAAGTTTTACAATTTTTGTTTTCTGTTTTTAAATACAGTGTTTGTTAAGACAAAATCCTTATTTCCCCTCATTTCCATGCAGATATATTTATGTCTCAATAGTTCAATGAGTTAGAATCATAGAATCGTAGAGTCATAGAATCATAGAATAGTTTGGGTTGGAAGGGACCCCAAATATCATCCAATTCCAACCCGCCTGCTATAGGCAGGGACACCTCCCACTAGACCAGGCTGCCCAAGGCCCCATCCAACCTGGCTTCGAACACCTCCAGGGATGGGGCATCCACAACTTCCCTGGGTAACCTGTGCCAGTGTCTCACCACTCTCATTGTGAAGAAATTCTCCCTAATGTCTAGTCTAAATCTGCCCCTCTCCAGTTTATACCCATTCCCCCTCGTCCTATAACTCCACGCTTTTGCAAAAAGGTCCTCCCCATCTTTCTTGTAGGCCCCTTTCAGGTACTGGAAGGCCGCTACAAGGTCTCCTTGGAGCCTTCTCTTCTCCAGACTGAACAGCCCCAACTCTCTTAGCTTGTCCTCATAGAAGAGTTGCTCCAGCTCTCTGATCATCTTTGTAGCTTTCTCAGGACCTGTTCCAACAGTTCCATATCCTTCTTATGTTGAGGATTCCAGAACTGGACACAGTAGTCCAGGTGGGATCTCACAAGAGAGGAATAGATGGGCAGAATCACCTCCCTCAACCTGCTGGCCGCGGGTCTTTTGATGCAGCCCAGGATACAGTTGGCCTTCTGGGCTGCAAGAGTGCATTGCCATCTCATATTGAGCTTCTAATCAATCCCTTAGCTGAGTTTGAAATGCCACTCTAAAATCACTGTATAATTCCAGATTTAAGCTTATGGAATCTCCACAGCAACAATTGTATTTAAGTAACAAATTGTTTCTTAAATGGAAATTATCAACTACATGGCTTATTTCTTGTGATATTCTTGCAGTACAACTCTTTCATTCACATGCTGATAGAGACTAACTGTGATGTGCAGCAATGGTTTCAAGATGTCCTACAGCTCCCAAAGGTATCATCATGAGAATCAGAGGTCTCAGCAGTTTCTTGATAGGATTGGATATAAAGTAATATTTGTACATTATTTTCTTGTTTGAACATTACCCTAATAGTATATCCAGCTGTATCTTCTTTTCTTTCTTCAGTCATACGGAGATGGGGAGAGGCTACAAAGAAGAAATTGACTTGTATTAGACTTACTGTTTTGAAGTACAGATGACAAACACATGGAGGTTTGCTCTGAATCAGTAGTATCCATCCTTTAGCAACTGCAGATAAGCAGGAATAAATTTTACTTGGGGTTAATTTGTAGAAACTTCTACATGCCACAGTGACCCACATTAATTATACAGGCTTTTATTTTAGTATTTTAGTTACAAAGTTGCTTATTTAAGTCCCTCTTTTGTCCTTATTATGCAGTAAAGATAACTGATTATAATAAAGAAATAATTTAAGAAAAAATCAATAGAAGAGTCTTCTATGGTGATATAACTGTCCATACACAGATATCCAACAACATAGCAAGAATATGGATAAGTACCAATTTAGTCACTTTCACAGAAGTTTATATGCAGATTTGCCTTAGCTGGCCTAAATTTTAAGAATAATTTGATGAGATTTCTGTTGTGGCATTTTTTATGGTAAGTGATTCTATGGGAATAAACTCTCCATCCAATAACAATCAGAGATACTGCTGCCACAATTTTATGTAGACTATGCACTTGACTTGAAGTTTCCTAAAGTTCAGACTTGTAGCTCATTGTTACTGAGACTACAGCAAATAGGCCATTCCCTGTTGCTGCCAAGCAAGAGCTATTTGCTTTCTTGAGGGTGTGACAGAACGTGGCTGAGTCAGGGATGAAAATGGTAAGAGCATACCATCAAAACACTGAGATCAGATATGCATAAATGACTCATAAAAACATTAATATACCTACTATCAGCTCAGTGGAAAATTAAGTATGTCTTTGTTTCTACCCCATTAGCATGTAATGTCTTTAAGGGGCTGACGATGGACCCGTCCTTCCCAGATTTTAGTATTAAGGGCAAGTCTTTCATCTCAGGAAGGAGGATATTTCATCTTCTCTGAGCTTCCCAGCCTTCATTCCCACCATCCTCCCAAAGACAGCTTTTTTTGTTTTCTTTTTCCACCTCTTCTCCTGTGAACTGGCCCATCTGTTTCTATTTACTACCAGATTCCCCTTCCCACACTCCCCACAGAATCAGTGAACCACACAGTACTCTCCTGCCTTTTCCTCCTCCAGAAGTTTACCTAGGGCAGCGCTCTCTCTTTTTCCTAAGAACCTGTTTCTCCAAGCGAGGGAGGGGCTTATACAGTTTTCTGTCCCTGGGGTTTATGTGGCATCCTACCTCCAGGCTAGGAGAGATTCCCAACCTCCTTGCAGCTCTGCTGACTCCCTGTCACTCCTTGCCACCCATAGCCTTCTCCATTCAAATCATAGGACACGGAGCACAACATTTTTGCATACTGAGGCATCTGTGCAGAGGAATATTGTCAGAGGTGGTGTAAAACTGATACTGCTTCTCTGGGAGAAATCTCATTCTGGGGCTTACATCCACACGTGCACATGAAATGTTTCCAGCACAACACCTCCTTAATCAGAGTATTACTTCTCATTCCCTCAACTGCTTGTGTGTTGGCTAGAAGCTTCTCAGAGCAAGACATTGCTTTCTTAAACACTTATGTAGTACTTAGAGAAGAGAACCTGCAAAACCAAGGTCACACAGAAATAAAAATGCTAGTAACAGATAAGGAATGGGAGATTTGGGAAATAAGAGAGGGAAACAAAATAAGAACTGGCATGATAAATTTTTGTGAAAATATAGTTGGTGTAAATGAGGAACTTGTATCCTCCCTTGCCTATCACTAAATGAGGGTAGGGAAACACCTGAAAATAAAAGCTGGTCTTTAGAAACTCATGAAAAGAAAACATTTCCCTCCCCAGCCACTATGGCAGTAATTGCCCGCATGTTGCACTGAGGCCACAGGCTCCATAAGACAGTTACACAGATAGTACAAAATACTTGCAGTTACCTATTTTGTAAGAGAGATACTAATCCCACAGGTTAGGCTTTAGGTCAGACTCTGTTAAAGACAAGGAGGAGACCTTATGTGCTGCTAGTTTCAGAGAGATTGAATATGAGACCTGAAAAAACCTGACATGTGATCCTGTGTGGCATTTTCTACAAGAAAGAAGAGAGAGGGTATAAGACAGAGCAAGACAACAGGAAACAGTAACAGACATGTTTTCCAATTATTTCATTTCTCTTATGGGTTGTTGCCAAAGTTTCTAAGTTCTTTTCTTTCTACAAGAGGGCAAAGAGGAATTGGAAGGCTGGAGGGTCAAGGGGGAATGTGTGGTATCAAAAAAAAGATCCATCAGAATAAAAAGAGAATACAAGGATGTTATAGAAAAAGCCTAGAGCTCATGTTCAAGTAAACTCTCTTTTACTTTGTTCTAATTTAATGCTTACAAGGGGTTCTCCAATTTTTTGTTTAAATACTATGTATTTACCAATGTTCTGAAGAAACATGCTTTTGAGAATCATATTATTTGACTTAGAAACTAGTTCCAGTGTTTATCTAGGTGATTACCAATATACCAGTAAGTCTGATTTTATTCCATTTCCATTTACTGTAATATTGATTTATTACTGCAATTAATTTCTCTTCTAAAGGAATGTCCAACAATTAGCAATTTGCTAAGACCACATACCATGTGCTGTTACAGTTAAAGAAAGCATCTATTATAAATCCTGCTACTTGTGTATCAGTAGTAAAGACAAAAAAAAATCTACTTAATAAAAGGCTGTTGGAGAAAATACAACTAAAAAGTGCCTAATTAATGCATAAAGTAGGAGAGACAGCAAAAGATGAATGAATCATTCTGGACAGGATAAGAAGCTAAACATGTGCTGAGGTCTGAACAACTTTGATTTGGTTTTGCTTTGGTTTTGATCCTCATGTCTCCCAAGTTTTCCCTCCTGTCAGTCAGTCCCCAGGAAAGAAAAAACAATTGATTTAATCCAACGTATTAAGACAAAGTTTATATTTCATATGTTACTGACCCATCTGAAATTGTAACTGGATAGTCTTACCTGAAAACTTGAACAAAGTGGTATAAAGTTGATCCATGTCATTACATAATATTCATTTGCTGTGGAGCAATTCTGAACCATCTGTTGGAGTTACTCCTTTCCAATATTTGCTGGACTCCATTAGTCCAAGTGAACTTGATGTTTTTCAAAAACTGCTCCTTTAAAAGAAAAATAAAGTAGCCCAGAAACAGTGTGCCTCTCCAGAAATCAAAAGTATGGACTGTAGGAACAGTATGCCCACCAAATAAACAAAGTAGTGCTTCAGTGTAATTTATAGTTTGTGTTTTCAGCTCACCACTGTTTTGAGAAAACATAGTAATGCACGCTAGTGAAACTGTAAAATATAAAGAATTAGTTATAGGACAGAAATATCCATGACCCCATCCACTTCATTGAGTTACTTCAGTGTTTCTGATTTTTGTCTAGATGGTTATTGTGCGAGACCTGGTGTTCATGCAGGACAGTAATTGCAGCATAAACAAGTAAAGAGGAAATATATCTTTATTTGGGTTATTCAGATTTCCATCCTACTGTTTTTTCCTTTATATTAGCCCCCATTCCATGCCTCAGGGCTCCTTACTGGCTCCTCATTAAGGCATGCACCTTCTTGTGGCTCCCTATCAGCCTCCTGCACTGCAGCTGTTAACCCATTAGAGTCCCAACTGTGTGACTGTTTCATCTTCTACTCAGATTCATAATACTGTCTCATTGCATGCCAGATTTTAAAATTATTTTTGAAGGACATGAGAGATCTGTTGAAATATGTCATATCATGCCATAAGCTCTCATAACTTTCTTTAATATTTTTTTTAAAAAACAAAGGAAATACAATAACTCTCACTTCTGTGGGCATTTGTAAATCATATTATAGAGAGTTTCAGGGCTGAGGAGTATTATTTAAGTGGGAGAAATCAGAGATTAGTTGGAAGAACTGTAAAGAAGAGGTAACTGTGGTTATGTGGAAAAAGGATCTATTGGGATGGACAGGATTAGTACTGGATTCCTACACAGACTGCATTTAGGACTGATAATTTTGATAGGTCATATTTTCATTAATAACCACACTACACAAAGGAAGTATGTGCCACTGAAATTTGCTGGTTATGCAAAGCTTGGAAGAACTACCAATACTGAGTTGCAATAGTGCAAGCAGGTGAAAGGGATGAAAACATATGGAAAGGGATGAGGTGAAATCCAGGAGTATCACCTCAAGATGGTATACTTCAGAAGACAAATAAAGAAGCAGTGGTTTTAGGGACCCAATTTGGGCCTATATCATTGCTCCAACAGTTGGCTAAAAAAAAAGAGACACAGTTAAGGTACTTGGAGAATTTGGATCACGCTCCTTGCTAATAAAAGGTGGCTATCAACAAAAGCGTGATGAGGAACAGCTATCTGGCAATGCTGGGTTGGTTTTTTTTCCTGGTTTTCACTGAATGTTGATGCTCTAACAAAGTATAGGCACACTGTACAATTTAGGTGACCCATGTACAGGAAAATCAGTTCAAACTGGGAAAAGAACTGGGAAGATATACTGGGAGGAGGAGAGGCTATCTAATAAGGGAGACTAAAAGGTCTTCACTTGTTTGCACAAACAAAACAAAGGCTGTGAGGAAACATAACTGTCGTCTATAAATATACAAGAAGGCAGAAGAGCTATTTAAAGGATAATGTTGACATAAGAGCAAATGGTTATAAGATGACCATGAATAAACTCAAACAGGAAATTAAGAGGAAGCACTGGAAGGAAATCCTGGAGCAGCACTCCACAGAAGTAGGAGGAGCAAGAAACTTTGCTCATTCCAACCTGAAACTTGAGCACTTCATGAAATCAATTATGTGACATGTGGTTGACAGCAAAAGCTCGTGTTTGAACTGGGTGCAGGAGATCCTTTTAAATCTTATTTCCTACATTTCCAGGGGAAACTGATTTAAATCACCGGCAAGGAATGTCTTATATGCTGATAACAATAATTAATACCTACACTCAAGTAATACCCTTCTACCTAAAGAACACAAAGCGCATTGAACACACGGGGGAATTTAACATCTAAATATTCACCTGTGTTGTCACTGTTATTTTTTAGCCAGGAAACTGGAGTGCCCTGAGCTACAATTTTTGGATCACTTGGAAAAATCTGTAAAAATGAAGAACAAACCTCACAGGTTTCTGAGTTTTAAGAATAAACCTATAGTTATGAAAATTGCCATTATGTTTTCAAGTCTTTTTAATTCCAGAAAATGTATGAATTGTATACAATTGCTGGTACAAAGCTATAAGCCATATGCTGTTTAGATTATAACGTCAATGAGGGAATCAGCAACAACAAGAAAATGAAGGTGTTTGTAAATGTTACATTTAAAAAATATTTAGAAAAATGAGAGTGGTCCTCCAAAGATGTATGCATCTTCAAAATCAGAATAGTGCTGTATTTCACAGTCATTAAATAATTTGTCACATACCTACAAACAAGAATCATCTAGCTTGAAAAAATGTTTCTTCTCTGGGAGCTGGAACAGCACCAGTTCCGCGTGTGTTAGTTCACACTCTGAGTTCCACTGGGAAAGACGCCAGGGGTGGCGAGGGATGGAGAGCAATTGCTCCCTGGCTCTGCTCCCTGCCCTGAAACCCTTCCCTCTCAGACCTGCAGAAATCCAACTGCACTTGCTGGCATCCTAACAGGCATCTAGCACATGGAGGAGACTTGGATACACTGGTTTGACTCTTTTTTGAGGGCTTAAAATCTTCTGTCTCACTCACTTCCACCTCCATCAGGGTGAGTAAGTCCTTAAGTCCATCTGATTTCTTGCTTGCTCTATGCTTAAATAACAAAGCATTGCATACAGAGATGAATAAAGAGGAAGAGCTGATTTGCACAATTCCCACCCACCAACATCCCTCTGCTTCTTCCAGTGCTCTGTAAAATGTTCTGTATGGTCCTCAAATAGAACAGTAAGGCTACCACCCTCCACTCCTTCAAATTCCTCACCTCTGCAGCCTCTATGGCTCCTGCTAGGGCTTTTACAAGCCCCAAAGGTGGGCCAGATGGGCTCCTGTGTCTGTGTAGAGCCATAAGAACAGATTCTGCCCAGAAAAATACATACTCTAATTCCAAGGAATCTGTCTACATACAGAAGCTGACTCCAGCAGTGTGTAGACCCTGTTAGAAGAAGGTGCTTGAAGCTAGCCCAAGTACCCACCCATGGTAAACCAATTTTAAAGCTGAAGACCACGGTTCAGTAAATCTGAGGTGGGAAGTATTGTCATGCTGCGGTCGGAGTGGGCTGGTAAAGGCATATAGAGAATTTGACAGCTGTCTGAATCCATTCCTGAATCTAAGTCGGAGCCCAGGGGGATCTGTAGGTGACAGTTAAAGAGCATGTCAAGAAAGTCAGTTATTCTCTAAGTGGCTAAAATTTACCTACACTTCTTTATAATTGAGATATAACTGCATAGAAGTCTGATGGTTGAACTGCCTATACCCCTCACATGCTGCTGGCTCTCTGGGACTGTAATCTCTCCAGTGGACAGAGTGTGGAGCTTTGTTTTCCCAAAGCTCAGAACAATGAGTCTGTAATCCTTTTTAATACCATAGAAATAATAAACAAATCATAGGAATTCCCATACACAAAAAGGCCAGATTCTGCCCATAAAAATATATGCTTTGTTTAAGTCAAAGGAAATTGCACGTGTGTAGCTGAGCACAGACGCTGGCTCAAAGCCCACTTGTAACTAAGCCATGCATGTGAGGACAGAATAGAGCCCATTGTCTCTTGAGAGCATTTTAATTTTTCTTTGTTATTCTCTAGGACATGAATTACTTAAACTGAAAAACAGATTTTTTTTCTCTCCAATGAAACATGCTTCTGACAGACACTTTTTTTTCCTTTTTTTTTTTAGATCTGTTAACCCCCTCTTTAGAGACTGATGAGAGAATGCAATATATGTCTGCAGTCTCTTCCTATAGACCAACCCAAGGAGAGCTTAATCTGCCATAGATGATGCCCAGAGGAGCCTCTGATCAAGTTCTGCCCCAACTGATTTTATCCATGACAGGGGGTGAAGGATTTCCTCCCTCAAATTTCCACTCAGGCCAAACTTTTCCACATAAGGACTAGAAGATAGACTACACTAAGATGACAGACAGAGTGGGAAAGCATCCTTTCTGGCTTTCCCCATCTTATTGCAGAGTTTTACCTGCCTTACCCTGATTTCTGACACTGCCCCTTTTGAAGGGACTTTGGAAGAAGAAAATGAAATATAAATATTAATACAGTTTCCAACCACATTAACTTTCCACTAGTTTTTCTGAAAAATTTTAGCACAGTGGTGGCCATTCCTTCCTACTCTTTCTGGTTTACATCCATCATTTTCTCTCTGTGTCCCCAGAAGATCTTTGTAGAAAAATAAACAGAAGTAAAGTGACATCAAGGCTTCTTTCCCTACATTGTTGGAGAAAGATGATACAGTGAGAAAGATGTTTAGCTTAAAATCTCTTCATGGCTGCTGTTTCTGCAGTGGGACACAATAACATGTCATCTCAGATCTGCATTTTTGGAAAGATCTGTACATATTTTTTGATTGGAGAATCTGCCTTTGTTTCAGATTTGGCTACTGAAATCTAAAGAGAAGCTGGCTAGAAACCTTAAGAAGAATCCATCTGGCTGAAAGAACCTGAGATCAAGCAAACTCAACAGCTGGTCTTCTAGTCCCTCTTCTAACCCCATCTCCTTCTCTCCCAGCCTCATGACCCACCTAAAAGTGCTCCATTGAATAGATAGAGCTGTATCACTAAAAATAATCACCCCAGCTTGTGTTAACAATTTTCATCTGCCCACTCTCTCACATCCAAAACCCAACTATTAAAGGCAAAAGTGTGTTCATTCAGGCTTCAATGCAGCTCGGGTGGAGCTGAAGACAAGTCAGAAACCAGAGAAATCTGCAGAAATGCAAAAGCTGATGATAATGTATGGCTTAAAGGCATTTTACCAGCCTTTAACAATACTACAGAGTGAAGGAAGCACTGGAAGAGTAGTTTTTCACTTACTATTTTCAACTTCGACATTAACATGATACATATTAGAGGGCTCAAATGCAACCACATTAGTGGCTAGGAGGTGCACTTTGCTGTGAGCTTGTGGGAGGTCTTGTGCTTGAAGACACTGAAGTATTTTGCTTTTAAATGCTCTGTGCTTTTTTTTTTTTTTAAAATAAGGAGTTATGGGATTTAATTAAACTGTAGTCTGCTGTTTTTTTCCTGGCAGAAGTTACGTGTAAGCTGTCTCCTGTACCCCTTGCTCTTCCTTTTTCTTCCTCTCTCTCCTTTTCTTTTGCAGAAGGTTTTGCTGGTCATGTACATCCATTTCAGAATCTAATCATAGACAACTTAAATCTTTCCAACATTACCCACATTAGTAATTGCAAAATAATAAACCTGACAAAATTCAGATTAATAGGGCATCCTGCACAACTCAGATGGTGGGGAGAGCCCTCTGGAATTCTAAGCATAATAGGTCTGTGTTTATTTCTCAACCAACAGCATAATGTGACTGATTTACAAGAGTTTAACTCAAGTGTTAATCTGACAGTGACGAAGAGCTTCTCAGTGGCAGAATCACTTACACTATCATATTAGTTGCCTCCTCTATTAAAGCAGTGTGGTCGATAATTGGAATGCTTTTATGTCTAGTGGTTCTGACAAGGCTCTCTTTAGGTCACATATGGGCGGTCTGGCTTGCTGCACAGCTGAACGGTGGCAAATGATTTAAACTGAGAAAGTATTGTTCTCTTCATATTATGGAGCAAGGGCAGTTCAAGGAAAGTAAGGCTCTGCACCAGCTACCTGCTGGTGTGTAGTAAAATAAGATGGACATGATACTGGGTTGGGAGTACAATTAAATCTATTTTGCACCAATGTGTTGGTGGACAGATGAGTTTCCACATGGCAGAGCTTTATGATCTTTAAGGTAGACTGAACTAATAGATTGGTGTGGAGCGCACTGAAGTTACTAGGGATGAGAAAGCAAGCAGCAGTACATTTGAACTACAGGTTTCTCATATGCTCCACGTCATGCTGAGTTTTTATAGCTCCTGGCTTTCAAAAAGCCTGTTTCAAAGAGGTTTGCGCTAGACTGGGCATGCAGTTTTGCTCTGCAGATATTGTCGCTACCGATTTAGTGGAATGCAATTAGGAAGCCTAAATTAAGTGGTAATGGAGAACCAGCTCTTGAAACTGGGGTTTCCACGGCAACCACTGCTTACAATACAGCCTTCAGTTAGTTTTCCCACTTTATCTGCAAAATGCACAATTGAGCTTTAAAACAGCTTTGTGCTGAAAAGCGCACTGTAAACAACTGTTTGCAATGAGAGTTTTACACTGTCTTTAAATACAACAAGCTATCAAATAAAATTTACTTGTCCACACTAATAAAAAAAAAAATCCATGCAGTACAAAACACCAAAGGGTCAAGAAACTTATTATTCATTCTGGAAATTTTTATATAATACAAAAATTTAAGAACTCATGGGTCCTCAATTTGTCTTTTAAGTCTTATCATTATTCCTCAATTTTAAGACACATAATCCCATATCTCTCAGTAGTGAGAAGAACTGAGCATTTTGGTACAAATACTGAATTTATCGCAATAGCAACACTATATGGTTATGAAGTGCTTTTTGTCTAATATGAACTAATAAATGTGCATTTTCATCAGACTTCCTTTAACATCTAGCAATGTTTTACAGACTTCTTTTCCTCTTAGAATACATTATTATATCCTTCATAAATGTTCATATTTTATAGCAATGTAACACTGTGCCATTTCTGAACTGCTTAACATTCTTGATTGCTTTAGGATCATAGCCCAACTTTTGCATCTTGTCAAATGTAACTGCAGGTGATTAAATATGCGTAAAATATGAGAAAGTGGAAAGGATGATGTTAAGGTCATATGTGTGATTCGTATTGACCGCCCTTTTCATGATAACCCCGTGAAACTGGATCTCTAAGCTGAAATTTCATATTTATAATCAATTGTTTGTCCTCTGCTGTACAATCACTAGCCCTGAATAATACTGTCAGGTGATTTGTAAAAGTTGACATTTTGGCAGGTTTTCGTTTTCCTTTTTTCCCCCTCTTTTACTTATTTATTTTAATAAATATAAAAAGCAAAGAGAAAACACTGCGAAAACTTCACCAAGATAATTTCAGGAAAAACATCATGTGATTTTGATTTTTGACTATCAACTATTAGGGTGCTTTTTTAAAGCAGTGTTCTTTGGGAAAAGAGATAAAAACACATCACCAAAGGCTTGCACAGCAAGTCAAAACGCACCTAATTTGTGTCTCGGCTGAAGTACAGCAAACCAAGCACCTTGCAGCATTTCAAGACTGTGGCACCTTATATATGCTCTATGTGTTAGAGTAACCACACAAGATCACTGCAGAGGGAGAGAAAAAGGGTGCATTGGTGAAGGTGGTGGTAAGGGGAGGGAGGAGGAGTGAGTAGGTGCCTTCCCTAATGAGCCTGCTGGTCAGAGGACTGCATCTTGGCATCCGCAGACACACATAAATCTGGATTTGATATAGTCTCCATAGACTTTGAACGTGCCAGGCAGGGAAGCTTGCCCTTCACAGTACGGGTGCACTTTCAGCTGCTGTGATCGGGCTGCGCCTTTTCTGCTCTGTTCGAAACAGGTTTTTTCAGTGTTAACTGAAACCAGAATGAGGATGGAAAGGCTGATTGCAAAGTTCACATCTCCTCTGCTGTGTGCTGGTGCTAATGGGAGTCTCTCCTGTGATGGGTAGGTCATAAAACACACAGCTGCAGACTGTGCAGGGTGAGCAAATCAAAGAACTTAGTAATAAAAATGATGTGTGTGCCAATACTATTTAATATTAACTTGTGAAAATTGTTAAAGAAACACATCTTTGTCATATATCAGAATTGGCACTCAAGCTGAATCAACGGATTAATAGGGTTATTTGTAATGATATTGTCCTCATAAAAGCTTTATTATTTAGGAATCAGAGTTGGAAATTGTAATTTCTTTAATGATTTTTCATCACATAAATTAGCCTGCCTCAACTCCTCCGTCTAGAAGGCAAGAAGAGAGGTTGAGCTGGTCCCCTTCTTCATTCTTACACAAAATCTGCTCATTTGGATAGATCCCAAATTTCAAAGAAACAAGTTCCTGGAAGAAATGCAGAATGCCAGTGTGCACAAGACTTTCACAGGGCATCTCGTTTCAACACTGACTGCCTGCATTTTATCGGAGTACTAAAGGACACATTGAAATTATTTTGTTCTGGCACCAGCGCGCGTTGTGATGTGTATGCATCCAATTGCACTTGACAAATCTTAGGGGCAAACAAAATGGTCTAATGTAAGGAAATATCTTAGCATATTCCAAAATGACATCTTTAGACCAAACATGTGTTCGATTGATTTGCCTTCTCCAGAGATCATTTTTGAATCCAGGCCAGCGATAAGTAGAGGGGCAGGCTCTCGCTGAAGGGCAGGCGGGTCAGCCGTGCTTCCGCTGGTATTTCCTGTGCTGCTGAGTCCCGTACCTAACTGTACAAATAGCTCCACATGGCATCCTGAGAGCGTGCCAGGGAATTTTATGATCACACGCCAAGTATGGTTGTCAGGTTCCACTCCACTGCTGTGTGTGTATGTGTGTGCTCATATGTGTGTGTGGCTGGAGCTAACTTCAGACTGAGTAATTACCATAATCCAAACAGGGCCTTTACCATCTTATTTGCATTCAGCCAGCAGTGCTGTTTTTATCAGCACCACTACTGAATTGTTGCAAAGTTTTAATTATCTTGACAACTCTCCTTTTTTCCATTTGTCCCTTTTTTTTTTCCTCCCCCCTTAGGTTGCGTTTGGATTTCAGCAGTCATCCCCCTGCTGCAGCGATCAGATTTCTTTAATAGGAAGTTTTCTCGTTTTTTCTTCTTCTAGTAGTAATTTACAGTATCCCATCTTAAAGACTGCTCAGATTGGAGACAGAGGTGGAGGGAGACTGTCTTTGTTAATTAATGCTTCATATTTTTTGCAGCAAAAGTCACTCCAAATGCCTTTTCTAAATTCTATTTGAAGTCCTGGTGTAACTTTACACATATGTGTAGGCTTACTGAACTGAAAGAAACCATTTCCTATGCAGAAAGCTACCCTCTTGCATAAATGTTTGCCAGACTAGAGCTTTAGTTGTCATGTTTTCTGTATTTCCATAATCTTTTGATTTAGGATTAATATAAAATGCATCATGTCACTTATATTTGCTTTCTCTCAAACACTCCGCATTTTCAGTATTTGAATGCTAAGTTAGACAAATTCAACCTTGAAATAAGACACCGTTTCCTAGCATTAAGGGTAATTAAACACTGGAAGAGCTTACCCAGGGAGGAGGTGGACTCGCCATAGCTTGAAGTCTTTAAAATGAGATTAGACATCTTTCTGAAAGACATGATTTAATCCAGCTTCTAGGGAAAGATTCTAGTGTGTGTATATGGGAGGTCAGATGAGATTATCACCAAAGTCCCTTTTGACTTCTGAGTCTGTTGGCCTAGAAATCTGAGTTCAGATATGTTTTGGTTCACCTTTAAAGGCTAGTTATTACATCTACATACAGAAATTGTCTTTTTGGAATATTTAGACAAAAGATTTTTCCACTGCAGACAACAAAGTTTTGCAATGTCTTTTGTTTTCCTTTATAAACAGTTAAAAATCACAGAGGTTAATGCAGATTAAAATATTCCAGTATGAGATGGAGGAAAAGGAGGCTTTAAAGCCTAAAGATTTACTAACTGAACAAATACAAAAAAAAATTTATAGTTTGTTGGCTTCTGAGGTGCAATAATTTTTTTAAAACTAAGAGCAATTTATATTTTTCTATACTGTAGAATACTATGATCATATTTAGCTTCTCATATTTTATGAAGATTATGCATCAGATTGCATATAATTGCTATCAAATGGTATTGTTGCATTCTGTTCATCTGAAAGGTAAACAAATTCTATTTAACAGTGATTAGACATTTGTTTTGCTACAGTTTGGCCTCATGAACACCTTATCCTTGTTTTCCCTTTAAAAGAAAAAAAAATAACGGTAAGAACCATTAGGGATTTCTCTTTAAATCCAGCAATCTATGCACACTACTAAGAATCAATGCTCTGTAAGCTGCCTGGTGTTCTGCAATAAATTTTAGCTTTTATAGACTTTTGCTGGGCCAGGTAGCTGCTAATGCCATAGAAATTGATTATTTGTGGTGTTCTTATCACTGCTTAAAATATCTAATTGCTTTTTCTCAGCAGATTTGGATTTGGCTTGCTTGATGCTGGACAATTAATGAAGGAAGCCCTAACTGGACAAATGTTGGTCTCCTGAGACAATGTGTTGTTGATAACAGGTCTGATTTGAGCAAGTCTAGTCAAATTCAATTTTAACAGTATTTAAAGGCACACACAGGACACACATCACTGTGTTCTGGGCTGGGTGTTTTTGGTTTTAAGTATGTTGTGCTACCAACATTTATTACCATTAATTATAAAGCTTTGCAAAGCAGCAAAGACATAGATCTGTCAGCTGCAGAGACACATATTTTGCCTCAGTGTAGCAAGTTTTGCTCAAAATTTGCCTTTATTCTTTCATACGTATGCAGACTAGGCTATGTAATTCATCACTGCATGACTGTTCCTGTGGAGGAATTATTGCACTCTGATTATTTTGAACCCTAAAAATTATTGATTGAGGTAAAGAAGAGACAAGAAGGTGTTGTAATCAGTTCTCAATCTAGTGAGGGCAGCCTTCTTTAAAGACAGCTAATCCTTAGCCTAAAAGCTGTATGCAGTTGCTACTGCTCCAGTAGTATTATTCACGTAGCTGTGCCTGCGTCATTTATGTGAAGTTAAGTATGGATCCTTTTTCACTACACTACCAAATCAAGATAATCACCAAACATCAAGTCCCTATCTTACTGGATCTTTACTTTGAGTGTGAAACTCAACTCACAGCTCCAGCTGAGATGGAAAAAGTCCTCCCATTCCACCAGGATACTGGACTCCAGAAGGTTTCCCTTCTGCATCAAGATGAAGCAATGACATCTAGAGTCTGTAAGGTCTAGAGTACCTTCCTCCTTCCGAGACCTCCTATTTTCTAGAAATAGGTAAATTAAGAGGGAGTCATATCCATGCACTTTGCACCCATGCTAACCATGGTGTCAGTCATTCTTTGTCCTCAAAAGGGGTTATTGAAAGAGGGACTAAGAAATAGCTCCTTGAAGGTTTAGGCACAGCACTGTACATTATTCTTAAGCCTCATTTTGCAGAAGTGACTGCAGACACTTGTGTTTATATCTTTTAAATGCTGTGTAGGGAAAGGTAGAAATCCCAGTGTGGGAACCAAAAGAGGGGGACTGTGAAAGGCTGAAGCATAAGGACTGTGCTCCTCCATGTATCTGTCATTATATCCCTTTTCAGCAATGTGTTTCCTAGCCACCTTGGGGCCTGGAGTCCTCTCAGACTGAAGTTAATAATATTTGATTCAAAAAAATTAATAACCCTGCTCTTGTCTTTCACAACATTGTCATGATCATAGCAGTGCTGTTGTAAACTAATATTTCACCTAACAATCTAGAGGTTTCGGTAATATTTCACATATGAGGACACCCTATGTCAATTCTCTCTCCAGTTCCAGGAGAGTCAGTCTTGTCGCTGCCATCTAGCAGGGTCACCCCTTAGTCAAAGTGCTCAGAACCAGGAAATTCCCTCTCTGTTGGAGACATGCCACACTTTAAGGAACAATTCACCCTCTGTACTCGGCACTGGTGAGACCGCACCTCGAGTACTGTATACAGTTCTGGGTCCCTCACCACAAGAAGGATGTTGAGGCTCTGGAGCGAGTCCAGAGAAGAGCAACAAAACTGGTGAAGGGGCTGGAGAACAGGCCTTATGAGGAGCTGCTGAGAGAGCTGGGGTTTTTTAGCCTGGAGAAGAGGAAGCTGAGAGGAGACCTTATTACTCTCTACAACTACCTGAAGGGAGGTTGTGGAGAGGAGGGTGCTGGCCTCTTCTCCCAAGTGACAGGGGACAGAACGAGAGGGAATGGCCTCAAGCTCCGCCAGGGGAGATTTAGGCTTGAGATTAGGAAAAAATTCTTCACGGAGAGGGTGGTTAGGCATTGGAACGGTCTGCCAAGGGAGGTGGTTGAGTCACCGTCCCTGGAGGTGTTTAAGGTGCGGGTGGATGAGGTACTTAGGGGCATGATTTAGGGATTGGTGGGAATGGTTGGACTCGACTATCCAGTGGGTCTCTTCCAACCTGGTTAGTCTGTGATTCTGTGATTCTGTAATTAAAGGCTTATTGTTCGGGAGAAAACAAAAGAGGCACCTTTTTTTTTTACCCTGCAGTTACCTGCAGGTCATCCTACAAGCTACGTTATTGCTTATCTATTTTAGACAGATAAATGTTAGTATACAGTATGCAAAATCCATTTTTATACACCTATGAATCAATGACTTCTGCAAGCATTTCTATAGAAATTGCAGGAATGCACTAGAAACATGCTGTCATGTAGGATATTTATGTCTCAAAAATATCTACTCCGCGTAACCCTGCAGTGATCCTCCAGCAAAGTTATGGCTGGGAGTTACATCCCTGAGGAACAGGAGTACTCTCCCATTTCTCTGCATCAACGTTACCATGTAAAAGGCACAGCAAGGAAGTCCATTTCTCAATATTGTACCTACTTGAGTGTCCTGATGGTGTAATTCATTAGATGTGATTAATTAAAGCCTGAGTCATGACCTCCATTTTTTCCTGTCACATCACTTTTAAAGAAGAGAGTAGTTAGTGAAGTTAAAAGGTATAAGATAGTAAATTTATAGAAAATGCAAAGAAACAGGTTGTGTTGCATGTGATCAGCTTATGGGATTTGCTACTAGAGGTGACCATCTGATGAATAGGGTTCTTTGGCCAGAAAGAGTAGTTGCAGATGCTATTAACATAATAAATGGGACCAATCCTGGATTTCTGGGACTTCTGGGTGCACTGGGAAGGCAGAAGTGAGTCCTGCTTGGTTAATAAAGTAAGAGCGAGTGCTCCACGTGCTGGGAAATCAGGCAGGAATGTTGTTCTCCACGGACAGCAGTGCTGCACTATTAGCTTGATCTATGACTTGCCATTTCGTGGTTTGGTTGTTTGATTATTTGTCTGTCTTTTTAATTCCTCTGGAAAGTACTATACTGGAAAATACTGTACTGAAAAATACTCCCTCTGTTGACTGAATGATCAGGCTTGAGCAGAAGATACAGCATTCTTCTTCTCTGACCTTTATATCAAAATTGATTAACAATAATTCTTTTGCAGAAAAAAAAGATTGACAATAAGATGTGGATGTTCATCTTTAATAGACTGGTTACCAAAGTGGAAAACAGCTAACTCTGATGGTGCAACTGACCACCATCTCAGCAATAGCTGGATATTTACTCCTTGAAATGGTAAAGTAATACTATATCCATAGATAAGAAGAAGAAACACTTGTTGCTCTAGTTGTTGGGGTCTTTTATCTCTCATAACATTGATTTCTTGGGACCTTTCTCATTACTGGCAGTAGCAGGATGCGCTGGCTAGTACTTATGCAGTCAGAAATGGCATAGCTTAGAATTAGAGCCTCTGTAATTCTGTTGAGTACTCAGAATTATTATATTTATGTATTTTAATATTTCTAAAGTAAGGAGTCCACTCAGAATCTAATTGTTTTTCTTTATTATCATGTGTGCCATTTTACCTAATAGTTCTCTGGAAGGTGCCTACTTTATATTGTTCTCACATCCTAATAAAAGATCTTATTTAGAAGAATCTTTCTTTTCAATTATGAAAATATTTCCCTGATCTCATTAAGCCCAAAAAAAGATGAAGTGTTATTTTTCCTTTTTATTTGTGACAATACAAATTAAACATACCTATGGTGAACTAATTACTATGTTTATATTTTTATAGGGAGCAAGCCTGTTAACTGTGAACGTGGAGAGATGAAGCAAGCAAAAAACAGAGAGAAGTGTGAAGAGCTTTGCTGTCATTACTGTCTATGATGCTGTAGCAGCTTCTAGTTTTAGCATCAATGAGTGAACAGGTATGTGAGAGACACTGTTACCCTACAGAGAAGGGTTATTTCAAAGGAAATAAATTAAATAAATAAATAAATAAAGGCATGTAAATACATTCTCAGACACTATATGTTGACAACATTAGAAGGGGAGCTTCATTTGGTCTTCTTTTAATTTCAGATCTTCACGGTGGAACAGTATTGCACAGAGGTCTAGATAATAATGTCCTTGATTTTATTGAGTACTGTCATAGTACTAGTATTGCCATTTTCCTATTGAAGTTACTCATGTGAGAGAAACCACGTTGTTGTACAAGTTAAAGGTTCACCATCAGTCCTTCATTTTTGTATTTAAACTCTATTTGAGAATTTCAGTATTCATGCAAATTTGCAAATTACAGTGTCTTTCAGAGTTCTGTGCTTTACATTTTAAGACACTTCGTTAATTGTAGAGGTAATAGATATTATCACCTTTGCGTAATCATAAAAGGGCTGATTTTCAGATTACTTGAAGAAGTAGAATATTGCTGCCATGATATTTCACATGTAAAATTTACAGCACTGTAAATAACTTGGGACAACAGGCAGAAAAAAAATAGATTTTTCTCTGTGTATTCAGAGTATGCTGGAAACTGAGAGGACAGGACTTACTACAGAAAGAACCATCCATTTCTATTGTTTCTCTTTGTGGATGTTCATGCTGTATTCTCTTCCTCCCTTTTACACCAAAGCAAGAAAACCAATTCCCTCACTAGCAGGGATTCAGTGGTCTTTATCAGGTATAAGTTTTGGTGCTGTAGAAGACTACCTTGCAGAAGTGGGGAATATCTGGAGCAAATGGTCTACCTTCCCTTGTTTATCGAAGGCAAGAAAACACACTTGATCCAGAAGCCATCAAAGCACCTTGTCTTTCTTCAGCCCTGGCCTTGATGCCCAATATAGATGTAAACTGGAGAGTTTGAGCTGCCTGACACCAAGTCCATCCACATAAAATTACCTTTGTCAGTATTAAGCCCTGGCATTAAATGCCAGGTCTGGAGGAGTTTTGGAAAGAGATGGAAAAAACCAGTGTATGAATTTGCACTCTACAAAAGTTTCTGTTAAAAACGAGACAGAAAGAGGCTAAATGAGGCAAGAGGAGAAGCAAACACAGAGGGGAAAAAATGGCAAAAATCAAATATCAAATGTTTCCTTTAACTGCAGGCAGAAGTGAGATTGTATTTGACCAGCCAACCAAATCCTCCACCACAAGTCAGGACTAAGGCCGACAATTTTTTGTTTCAGTGCTCTCCACAGTTATCCTCGGTGTGTTAAATCGTGTACTACCATCACTAGTAGACTAAGCTAATGGTTTTGTTTTATTGTCTGAATGCTTTAATATTTCACTGTAAATATATAAATAGGATATTCACTTGCCTTATACAAGTTCCCCATGTGCTTTATAATACACCAAGTAGTTTTGACAGAGCTGTGTTGACCAGCCCTAACACTATTCAGACAATGAGCTCAATATAGCAAAAATCCCATCCATTTAAAAAGTCAGTGGTATTACATTTACTTTTACAATTTGAAGGATAAAGACAGAAACGCAAGAGATGGAGCAATAAGAGCCACATGGCCCATCTTCTTCAAGGGTCTCATCCAGAGCCTATTAAGTTAATGTACATACTCCCTTTGATTTTAATAGGCTTTGCATAAGTCAGAAATTATTGAAAATTAATAGCAGCAAAAAGAATCATCCTGTTTACATTTGTTGAGTTATATCCGCAGTAAACTTGTAAAAAAATGAAAAGAGTAGAAAGCATTAAAACAGATCCAAATGCTAACTTTATTTTAGAATTCAAGATGACCTCATTTCCTGCTCCAACAGAAGAACATGACATCATATATTTCAGAAGATTTTTACAAAACCTCTAGTGAAAACATTCCTCTTATTATCGAATACTAGATCTTGCTTTCTTCTTGCATCTATTCCTTCTAGAGACACATACCTTTGGACAAGCAGCTACAAACATCAGACAGTAGACCAGAGGACACCACGACCCCGGGCAACAAAGGATTAGATTGTTCTCATGGGAATCACTGGGTGGGAGGTGGTGGATCAAAAAAGTTTTCGGCAAAAGCAGAGTACCCAGGAGCACCTCAAGGACCGCAGGCAAGGCCAAACTTTTCTCTTCCAAACAAAGATTTCTAAGCTAATATAGGTTTTCATTTCTAGTTGAGCAGAGAGATTTTTGTCTTACAGTGGGACTTGAGTACTTCACAAATAAAATCAAACATGTGAAAGAGCTATAAGATTAGATCCTATTTCTCTGAAAGAGAACTGAAGGAAAGACAGATGGAATTATTTGCCATGGCAAAAAGATCCCCTGTCCTGTTCAGAGGCTACCCTTTCCTGCCTGTGATGTGGAAGAAACATAACCATTATCAGGCACCTGCAAAAGCCCTCTGCCTGTTTTTGCTGAAAGTGACAGAGCCCGCGGATGATGTGCAAGTCCCCACTGGTCTGTAGGGAGTGTGATGTAGCTAATGCAATTCCTGGCTCCAGCACACCTGCAAGGTCTCATTGATCTGCTGCTCAGTGCTCTGAAAACTCAGGAATCTATTATCAGTGTGAGCATGTGCTTATTGATCAGATTACCTGCTTCTGCTCCCCATGTGTATCTAATTGTACCAGTGTACGTGCACATACACACATAAATATGTGCATACGTATGCATATATACAGCCATGCTCACATGGGTTACTGGATGTATGTATGTTAAAAGCTTTAACATACTTTTCTTGTTTTACAAAAACGCACATAAATAAAAAGAACGGACCTTCTCCATGAAACGTGAGTGCAGAAACACTCACAAGTGGCCAAGAGCTTCTAAATAATTAATCAATAGAGCAGTGTGGCAGTTTGAAATGTAAATGTGATGGATGAAGGTGTGATGCTTGTCATCACGCAGAAAATGATGTGACTGGAATGGATAACCCACAGTACCTGCTGACTGGCAAAAGCTTGGACACAAAGATAAAGTAAAGCCATCAGAAAGCAGCCCCAGCAACCCCTAATTCTTGCCTTTGACCCACAATTCACTTTCATGTCTCTGTCCCAGAAGAGATGTTTAAAAAAATGATGAAGAGAGATCTTGGGGTGGGAAAGGGGAGAGAAAGAAAAAACATCTGAAGAAATGCTACCTGACAAGGCTGCGGGCTACATTCTTGAGAACACCTTTCTTTTCTTTATGTTCTCCTTCTCCTGTTAAATAAAAATGCAGCTCTTTTTTTCCCTTTCCTTTCTTCCAAAACTCTCCTGAGCGGTTCCTGCAAGTGGTTCTGTGACTGGGGAGCTGACAACAGCCACATGCAAAGGAACAAAGAACAAGAGTGACAATTCAGAGTGCACATAGGTGAGAAAGACACCTTTTACTTATCAAACTAGGCTGCAAAAAATGCTCTTTTTACTCAGCGAGCTAGAAATAGAGGTGATCTAACAAGGCACTGATCCAAATTCTTTATTTGTGCTGAGATGTAATGCTAACAGGATTTTTAGGTTGACTAGTAGTCTGTGGCCCCTCTGTTCAAGTAAAGAAGCATTCCTCCAGTATGGAAAGAGGAAAATCCACATAATTACTGCATATTATATGACAGAAAAATGTATACCATATTCACAAAGGATGACAGAAAATGTCCATCAAAAAATTTGGTTTCAGGGACTACCTATGCCAGTCATCTCATTCTCTCCGTGAGGAAACTGAACACGATGGTATTCAATTCAGTTCCCCAAATTTGAGAGAAATTAGTTTGTGTTTAAAAAAAAAAAAGGCATTTTTCTTGGTTTTTTTTTTTCTTTTATGTTGTAGAATTGCAAGCCTGAAAGTAGGTTTTAAAAGTGTCGTGACTCTTTCTTCCAGGAAGAGAGAATCCTGTTTCTCAGTAAATACCATTTAGCAGGTTGCCTTTTTTTGCCTCTTCCATTACCAAAAGCTCATTCTTTACTGAAAGTGAAAAATACCTTAGTTTAACATGAGATTTCCAAACTCCCCAACAAATACATCAGCAGATAGTACCTACTAAAAGTGAAAGCTAAATACATATGTAATAATGCTTTGGCACACAAAATAGATGTTTTACCATTTCCTAGAGAAAAAATATACATACAATTATCCTCTTAAAGCCTTTTGGGTTTTCTTCAAGATTTCAATAGACCTGTTTAACTCTGAAGTGGTGTAAAGAAGTAGCAGATCTCATGGGGAACTGGCCGTTGTTTTCATACTTCCTCAACTTATCATTTTTAATTGTTTCTTCATTGTTTTATTTTTTTTAATCTTTATGTTACTGCTGTTCAAGAGGCAGTGAAAAAACACATAGGTATACAAAACTAATTGTGCCAAAATGAATTTTAGAAGTCAAGAATTAGCACCTACACTAGTACAAAACACTACATAGCCCAGCTCCACAGTAAGTAACCTACTTTTAGTCTGCGCTAGCTTTCTGGTGTAGAGCCATTGAAGGGAAATATTTTCTGTAGCTTGATTACCTGGATAAGTTTTAAGCAGGTTGTCAACTCTCTATATATAATAGGATCACCACAGTCCACAGAAATATTTCCCATTTAAAAAGGTAAAACTGTGGGCTTATAGGTAATTGAACTTGAATCTCTTTTCTGGGATATTTTAAGTTGTGTTTTCTGATGTGTGCTTTGGGAACTTTCTTCAGCTCATGCCGAAGACACTCAGTTGTATATCTTTACCTATATGGCAGCTACTTTCATATTAATTTTTCATTCTTTTGTACAGGTTCAGGAACACAATATTATAAGTCAGTAGGAATCAGGCCCTAGAATTTGGAGCAATTTGTCTAAACTAGTCTGTTGGATGGAAGATCGATCCCACACCTTGTATCTGGTATGTTTCTGGCAGGAGTTATTCATAAGTTTTGAAGCCGTAAAAAGGAAATTGAATCATAGAATCCCCAGGTTGGAAAAGACCCACTGGGCCATCGAGTCCAACCATTCCTAATGGTCTAACGTTTCACAGAGATTGATGCTGAGTGTAAGCAACAGTTGAATTGCACTAATGTAGCAATATGCATCACTTCTAGAACTTCTATTCCCCTAGAAATGGCTGTAGAACTAGAAAAATACCATCCCAGGACTATGTTTTCACTAAACTCATAGAAGTCCACTTCTGTACCTTCAGTCTGTCTGAGCCACAGCAGGACTTGCAATGGAAAGATGACAGATTCAAATACAAAAGTCCAACAGTCATCCTCAGCCTTTGGGAAGGAGACTCACCTACTAAGGCCAGAGAAAGCTGTGATGCACCCTGTCCTGCATCCACTCTAGAGGACCAGCTCACTAGTACTGTGCGACATACCGCTGCGTGAGTCTTGCATTGTGTCATACAGCTACTGACACGTAATGTAGAAGTGCCTACTGAACTGGGAGTAGGAGCAGTGGTTCACTACATCAGTGGATAGATACACGAGCACCTGGCCACTAGTTTCTAACGTCATAGAAGAATAGAGGTACCAACATGACTTTGCTTTCTTCACCTTTTAAATTTGCTGGGTACATAAAAGAGAGGAACAAAAAAAAATAATACCCTGACAAAGTCAGATCTGTGAATCTGTGTCTTAAACCATAACAGTGGGCACCAGAAGCTGGCTATAGAAGAGAAGAGGGCAGCCTTGTAGCAGAGTGCCCCAGTTTACTCTCCCAGCCTCCAGCAATTGGCAGCACAGGGGTTTCCTGAGCTGAAACATTTGCCTAATTTACTGTAGTGATAGTGGGTAAAATATGCAGTGATGACTCTCCTGTACCAGCAGGCATTGTTTTACCCCAAGTGTTATGCCATACTAGTTGTATATCATCCTGAAGTATAACTGCATTTCCTAGGAGTTGATTTTCTATGGCACATTTTACTTAGATACTTTCTCAACACCCTCGCAAATATGCCATAGATCTAAAGCATCACCTCCTTTTCAAAATGAACGGGTCTGATTACAGGCATATTCATTTTGTAAAAGGTACAAAAGGATACAAGTATGCCTTTCCATCTCATATAATGTCAAAGTAAGACCCTCTTGCCCTTTTATTTCAATCCCTGCAATCTGAAAACAAAAAAAAAATGACTCGATTATATGTTTTTTACCATTAAGTGTATAATTGCTTTTGTGTTTTGACATTTAATTCCTCTTACCAAAATACATGGTAGGAATTAAAAGTCAAATCTTTTATGTATTTGATGTACAGGTCTTTCCTTGTATTTGAATGAGAGAAATAGAACAGTAAAACCTTAAACAGGTACAGGGAAGCCTTCTGGAAATGAAGTCTCTTTTTATACTGGAAATCTGACTGTGGCCCCAGTTCTGGCCTCCCTTATCTAGGTCGATGGCTTTTTGAAGTAGCTGGAAGGTCTGAATGAGTCAAAACCAAGAAAACCTGAAGGACTTGACCTTTAAAATAGAGCTGGGATTATACTGCGCCTGGTCGGGCAGATTTCAAGATTATGGTCCAGTCTGAAAATTACTTCTGAAAGCCATAAGGCAGGAGTTGGTCAGTCAAGTTTACTGGCCTGGCATGGGTTGGCAGTAGTGAGGAACACAAGTCCCAGCACGGTGAGCCAGAAGCAGCCAGGACATCAGCAGAATGTCCAAGCTGGCCTAAGGCCAGCAGGAGGGCTTTGGGATTGACAGAGAAGTCACACTCAACAAACCAGTGAGATGACGTGGATGCATGTAAGGGAAGCTGGATGTTGCCTATGGATGTTTTGTGTTGAGTTTGTCTCTCCATCTCAATTTTTCCCATAAAGTTTTTCGTACTTCAGATACTGCCCTCCACTAAGGGCAGGATCCCTCCTTCTTTCTTCCACAACTCTTTCACTCCCTCTTGCATTTTGCCAAATTAATTTTTCTCCTTCCCTCTACTGCATCCTTCCCCCCCCTTCTTATATTTTTCATATTTCTGCTTTTCCTCTGTTTCCCTGTTTCCTTTTTACTGCCTGTACCCTTTAACTGAACTATCTCTCACTTCTTTCATCTCTGTAGGGCATGCCAAATTCTACATCTTTTTCTTAATTTCTGTTCATATTCATCCACAACCCATGTGTTAAGATTTCTTCTGTCTGTATTTTCCCCCAGCTGGTCACTCTACTGTGATTTCCCTTCAGCTAGTTAAGTCCAAAACTGACTTGACTCTACAGCCATAGCTGGGATTACATAGTGTCCTGAGATTCAGATTTATAGAATCTAGAGCTTTCTGCAAAAGTTATATGCAGTCTAGGGAGCAGATGCTAGCTGGGGTCTCAGATGGACTGAGCTTGGGACAGACTGAGTCAGGAATGGTAGCAGTAATCAGAGCTCAGCAATGTTCTTCCAAATGTTAATATTCTCACCCAGAAATTCTGTCATGCCTTCAATACACCCATTAACAAAAACTACTGCTATAGGTGAATATGTTCTTGGAGAAAGATTCTTGCTGTCTTTCTCCTTTTCCCAAAGTAGACATCACATTTCCTTCTTTCATCTCCGGAAAGATACCTTCAACAAAGGTAAAGAACAATACATAAGGCAACCAAAAAGAGAAGTAAAGGGAGCAGGAAAAAGTGGCATCAGGAAGAAGTCAGAGAAAGAGAGACAGCTGAGTGTATCTCCTCACAATAATAGTAGTGTCATCATATCTCATGGAGACACACATAGCTTCCCACAGCAAAAGCAGCTTGCATCGCTTGGATGCCAAGTGCACAGATGCCAGAAGTTGTCTCCCTTTGGCCATCAACTTGTTTGCAATTTGCAGGGGGAATGAGACAACTTGGGGCTGCTCCAGTCCAGTCATGTCTTTCAAGGGCCTCCTTTCCCAGCATCCTTGCTGCATCCAAGTTTGCAGATGACACCAAGCTGGGTGGAAGTGTGGATCTGCTGGAGGGTCGGGAGGCTGCAAAGGGACCTGAACAGGCTGGACTGCTGGGCTGAGACCAACGGCATGAGGTTTAACAAGGCCAAATGCTGGGTCCTGCACTTGGGGCACAACAACCCTAAGCAGAGGTACAGACTAGGAGAAACCTGGCTGGAAAGCTGCCAGGAGGAGAAGGACCTGGGGGTGTTGGTTGACAACCGACTGAACATGAGCCAGCAGTGTGCCCAGGTGGCCAAGAAGGCCAATGGCATCCTGGCTTGTATCAGAAACTGTGTGACCAGCACGTCCAGGGAGGTTATTCTCCCCCTGTACTCGGCACTGGTGAGACCGCACCTCGAGTACTGTGTTCAGTTCTGGGCCCCTCACCACAAGAAGGATGTTGAGGCTCTGGAGCGAGTCCAGAGAAGAGCAACAAAACTGGTGAAGGGGCTGGAGAACAAATCTTACGAGGAGCGGCTGAGAGAGCTGGGGTTGTTCAGCCTGGAGAAGAGGAGGCTGAGGGGAGACCTTATTACTCTCTACAACTACCTGAAGGGAGGTTGTGGAGAGGAGGGAGCTGGCCTCTCCTCCCAGGTGACAGGGGACAGGACGAGAGGGAATGGCCTCAAGCTCCGCCAGGGGAGATTTAGGCTTGAGATTAGGAAAAAGTTCTTCACGGAGAGGGTGGTTAGGCATTGGAACAGTCTGCCCAGGGAGGTGGTTGAGTCACCGTCCCTGGAGGTGTTTAAGGTTAGGGTAGACGAGGTGCTTAGGAGCATGATTTAGGAATTGGGGAATGGTTGGACTCGACGATCCAGTGGGTCTCTTCCAACCTGGTTAGTCTGTGATTCTGTGATTCTGTGAAGTAGCTATTTTACCTACAAGGTGAGCATCATTTGAAAAATCTGTATCTTTGGAAATCTGTATCTTTGCTCAAGGGCTCTGCTTCACAGTTTCAGGATAGTAATCAGTTCAAGGAGATGCTTCAAAGTTAAATGCTTTTTGTTGAATAATCATGCAATCCTGGAACAGGGAGGTGCAAGATGGGGGTAAATTAGTGCTTTTTTCCAGCTTAAGGTGACCAAAGTCTTCAATAGGTCACCTTGGATGTTACAGTTCTTCAGAACAAACTTGCATACAGATAGAAATATTAACTAATGCTACTCACAGAGGACTGTCTGTTCACACCAGTTACAAAATGGCTTTGGGGCCATTCTTGCTGTCATTTTAAATATTTTTTGATGGTAAAAATGTCAAACAACTACAGAATTTACTGCTGCTTAGCCTGAAAGGGAGTTGTTTATCAAAATGAGGAACTTGGGGAAGATGTTCTCACTCAGCTGGAAGCTATATGGGGCAATTATCATCCGTGGTCCAGAAGTAAATGCCAGCTTCCTTGAGATTTTGGAACTCAATATGTGTCCCTTAGCCCCAGGAATCAGGTGATGAACCAGAACTTCAGACTCTCAGAAACCAAACTCTTTATGCTTCTGAGAGGTTGGGTTTGGTTTTTTTTTCTTTTTTTCTCCCATTTTTTGCCTTTTTCTTTAATTTTGATGGATGATGTTTTGTTCTGCAGTGAGTTTTAATGGGTGTCGTTGTGGAACAATTTCAATTGTCGAAAACAACAACAACAAAAAGCAATATTTCAATATTTCTCAAGAAAAGGCTTCAAAGGTTTCAGATCTTTTTAAAATGTTTCTGCTTTATTTTGACGTGGCATAAAAGTTTTGTATGCATTCTCGCATCCGCTATTGTGACAGCTGTATTTAATGAGTGCAAAATGATCAGAAAAACATCCTTTACTGTGGGTTGCCATTGCCAGCAGGTGACAGGAGAGAGGCAGTACTGTAATAACAGGAGCGATGAAGTAGTTCACATCCCTCCTGATGAGGTATTTCTAACTCGAATGCCTGGGTATGCCTTTTGAAAATAATGCATCGGTCACATTACCTGGTAGTTTCATCAGATTTTGTTTCCAAGTGTGTTTTGAAATAAAATTGTGCACCCTTTGCCTCAGGTCATGAAGTGGTTGGTTGTGACATGTTATTTGTGGATAACAGAGTTGGTTTCCCTAAGATGAAGAAGAAAAGGTCCTAGTCTTGTCTATAAATATCGGTCTTTCCATCAAACTGATGCTGAGCATGAAATGCAGATCCACAGATATAATAGAAATGAAAAATTACACAATACATTTGCTTTAAATTTTATATGCATATTTAATATCAGAGTATCTTAGTCCAAATTTGAGACAGTATAAAAATAAATCTAAGTGGATTTGAAAGGCAGGATATTTCTCTTTTTTTGAAGCTTTGTCATTCCTGACTTCCTCTGGTGACTGTTAGCTTATCATGCCTTTGTACAGGAGATCTAAGTATTTCATTCTCTCTTGTGTCTCCATATGGTACCGTTTCCCAGATAGTCTTCCTTTGGTCACAAGATGACAGTGAGCATAGATTGTCAGACTGGACCACTGTAAAAATTTACTCTGGGGGAGAAAATCCTGTGGGTGTTCAGAAGCCTTACTGTAAGTTATGTTTGATTAACTTATCCTACTACTGCAAAATAATTAGGTCAGCAATTAATTTCAAAATGCAAATATGCTACAGGCCTTCATATTTTAAGAAATTCCCTTTGTCTTTATTTTTTTACTTGTGCTAAAGTCTTAATGAATTTAGCTGGGTGAAGGAACAAAATTATGTTTTCTAATGCTTTATTTACTAGGTTGAGTTGGACATTTTTAGCAAATATTGACTGCAAATATTTGTTCTCAAATGATCATGTGTGAGGGAATTTAATGATATAAGAAAACATCAAACTAATGATAAACTAGTCATTCAAAAATACATATATTTTCACACTTCTGTTGCAAAATATTTATCTGCCTTCATGGATTAGGAACTGAAATACAAACCAGAGGGTCAAGAGCAGACCACAGCAGCAAAGTCACAAGTACCTGCTTAAACAATCTAAGAAACTAGAGTATATCTGAAAGAAAACATGCTTAATATTAGTACAAGTGTGTCTCAAAGAAACCAATCTACCAGCCTATCTCAGGGACTTTATTATTAAACAAGACAGATTAAAAGCTCGGCCCTTCCCAAGAGAAGCTCAAGGGAGTTTTCTATTGACTTTAAGGAAGTGAGTCTCCTAAGTCTAAGTCTTCTGTGATTAAAATCATGCAATTTTTTAGAAAATATTCAAAATAGACAGCTGTAAACAAACCCAACCAGCTAGTGTGATATAAAATCAGAATGAATTTATGCAGTTGATATGCTAGAATTTCCTAACAGTTCATTTGCTTAACTGATTCAAGTAAGGAAGAAGAACATCCACTCTACAACAGGGTGAGGGTTTTTTACAAAATTTTTACTGACCTTGAGTTGAAGTTTTAAACAGAACATGACAATCTACATTTTTTTATGCTTAAATATGCAAGCTAGTTTGGATGAAATAGCAATAATGAAAGTGAAAATTCAAGATATTTTTCTGCATACTTTTGCTTAAATTACTAAATTACTAAATAATTAAATTAGAGGGGAAAATCCAGAAAAAAAAAGATAAAACTAAGCATTGTATTTTTAGGTGAGTTTCGTTTTGGAAGGAAAAACAAAAAGATGTCTGCATGGGGTCAAAATTACCTCTCACCTACAAAGACAAATCTTGACTTCTAATCTCTTCCAAAGTATTATACCCAGGACTCTCTTTCCATCTTAAGCAGCATATGAAATACTTTGAAGGTTCCACAAGGTAGAGCAGGCAACACAATACTGAAGCTTCATTTTGAATGAAGGAGAGTTTCTTTCTTTCTCTCCAGAGCTGTGGAAGAGAAAATCAGAAACATAAATTGATGCAAAAGGGCTAAACTGTTGGGAGCTGTGCAGACAGAAGTTTTCTTGTAAGAAGTTTTCTTGTAAGAAGTTTTCTTGTAAGATATAGGCTCAGCTGAGCATTGGGCAAGGATCCAGTTAAAGCACCAAAGTTCAAGAGAGACACAGCTGTCATAAAGATTGTCCAAAGGAGAGGACTAGGAATGATCAGAAGTTTGAGAAATGTGACCTGCGAGAAAACCTGAACTAGGGGTATTTCATCCTGAGAAGAGACTGAGCAGACATAAAGACTAAATTTGAAAAAGCCTTCTACAAAGAGGCAGGGAAGATTTTGTGTTTCATGTCTGTGGCAAAATTACAGAAGGTAACAGCCCTATATTGAAACAAGGGAGATTCAGATTAGATGTTGGCAAAAACTTTCTGACAGTGAAGACAGTGAAGCTGTGGAAGGGATTGTATGTGGCAGGTCTGGAGTCCTCCTCACTGATGGATTTTCAGAATAGGCTGAGCAAATTACTTTCAAAATAGTGTAAATACAGCTTCTGGCTGAATCCAATGCCTTAACAATATTACACTGACATTTTTAAATGCCTTTAAGAAACTGATGACGCTCATATGGTGGAATAAAACAAACTTCTAAATTAACCTAAAGCAAGAAAAATACTATGAATGTTCAACTCAGCTGCCACTATGAGGGAGAGAGCAATTACAGATGGAGTCAATCTGCAGAAGCAAGGCAGATAGAATGGTCTGTATGTCCCAAAGTAAATTCATTAAAATTTTTAAAAAATAATGATAATTGAGAAGAGCTTTCAGTGATTATTGAGCTGGAATTAAATTCTATAAAATAAAAGAATTCCATATGCCAGAACTCTATCATGGAAGTTGAGGTTTATTCAGCAACTTTTAGGATCAGAGTCATTATTACTGACCAAACAGAGAAGTGTGAGGCAAAGTAATCTCAGATTCTGGATCAATGTTAGTATAATGGCAATTTGGCAAAGATACACGGAATGCAATTGAAATAATGCAAGTTTAAGTGAGAATGATTATTTCTTCAAGATATTATCTGTTTATTTGACAAAAAAAATCACATCAATAGAGCACTTCACTCATTTTTTTTTTAAAAAGCTAAGAAATGTCTCCTACATCATATTGTTTAAAAATCTTTCAAATTTGAGTGATCTCTGGAGTCATGTGCAGAAATGTTAAAGTACATACCAAGCTACAAGTAATTTTATAATATTGTCATTCTCTAAAATTAGGGCATTTCAACATAGTTAACGCATTTGTATCTTTTTACATTGAAGCAACTGTAAATATTCTAGCTGTTTTGCAAAAGCCTTTTACTGGCTTCCTTTCCTTTGGATACTCCTGTGTTATCATTCTCTCTTTGAGACAAAGCAGTGACACATTCCTCCCCTCCCATTTGTCTTTCTCCCTCTCTCTGTCATCCTTGGGAATGGAGGGATTTTCCTGGAAAACTGTGACTAAGGATTGTCTTGTGGGATCAGAGGAGCACTTCCCTTGGGCTTTCCAAGTAATGGCATAGGCCTGGTGAGTATTTGTTCCTCTTGTCACCTGCAGATCCCCCTGGGCATAATCCCAAGGAAACCGGTGTGGAGTTTTAGTATGGACTTTGAATGCCAGATATGCCTAGGAATACTAAGAGTATTAAAAAATTATTCCAGTGAAACTCTCCCAGCAATCAGCAGCTTTTATTTGAAAAAAAAAAAAACACAATAGAAAAAGAAAAAAAACAAAATAAAATTACTTGCTGTGTTTTGCATAAATATCAGATGACAAATCCCAGCCTTTTCTCACAGCTCAAACCACATTCAATACATGATTGAAAATGATTGTTTTCCAGCTTCAGGTAAACGTGTTACACTAAATCCTCCCTTGTGGTGTTATTTGGATCCCAAGTATAGTTTTGAAGCTGGCCTGGTTCTTTTCTTATGAGGTTTCAACTCCAGTAAGACTTGATTCTGTGTACAGAAACAGTGGTTTTAAAAAGTGCCTTTTCCAAACAAGTGGAATTCACAAGCTTTACCAAAAAAGTTTGACTTGATAAACTTCTTTAAAAAATCCTCTTATCTAATACTCAGTTTTGATAAACTGGGCATAGTATAGTTACATTAAAGGTCTTTGTTCTGTATAACGTGGCAGAGACAGACTCCACAGGTCCACAGGTTTCCCAGTGTCACCTCAAATCATGTATCCCACCCACACCTTACAGCAGCCCTACAAGCTTTCTTTGGTTATCTCCCAGTGTCTGCAGTCCCAGGCACTCTACATCCCTTTGTTTCAGGGTCTACCAGCAGGCACAGATTCCAAAGGATCCCCTGCCTTCCTGAACACGTCCTCAGCAGAGTGAGGAGCAAAGGGATAGCTTATCACTCTTGAAAAGCCCCTTAAGCCCCCCAGAAAACACACTCGAAGTGTCATAATCACTTGCTGCATCACCATCACTTTTACACCTACCACTGAAAAGGCTGAAGAGGAACAAAGAGAGGAAATATTGCCTTAAATCAGATAAGGCACTGTTTTGAGGAATATCATAACTGCACGTGAGCATCAACCAGCAAAGAAGCAAAGGCATGGAAATAGAGTCAAATTCATTATGTGGAAGTCACACGCACTGGTTTGGGAAAGTAAAGGAGGGGAGCAGCTCCCTTCCCTCAGAAAACAAATACTGCAGCATCTTCATCCTCACAGCAAACAAATAAACATGAAATACTGAAAGCAATTATCTTAGTGCTGCTCTCTTCTTTACAGCTCAGGCCAGCCACCCATGACAACTGAGTCAGTTAGAGAATCCCAACTGGCAAAAGGGAAAAAAAAATAACCCAAATCTCACACTCCTCAGCTGAAGACACTGTGGAAAACTGCCTCAGGTCCCACGCATGTGACTGCTCAGCAAAATCTAGAGCCAGCCCTGAGGGGTCTGATACAGAGAGTGGAGTAATGTGACTACAATTAGGGCGTGTGGAAATTAGAAGCTCTCTTGTTTTAAGAAGATGGGTTATATTTACTGAGCCTGCTCTATGCTTCTTTCAACTGTAATGCAGTGAACAAAGGCCGTCTGTAGAAGATGCTGTATTTCTCTACCCGGTCTACGTCACTTACAGCTTTTAATGCCAGACTGTTTTTAAAACCTTCAATTTAAACCAACATGAAAGGTCTTTAAACAGTAAATAGCATATTATATCAAAAACAAATAGATTAAAAAGTGAACATCCATAGCCAGTATATTTCTTTCCAGAAGAGTTTCACTTTTCACACTAAATAAAACTGTAAGACTGGCAGATCCGGGCCAGAGGATTGTAATGCACCTTTTGCTTTTTTTTTTCCCTTTCCTCTCCAGTGATAAATAATCAGTTTTAGAGAATTGATAAAAAGAGACAAGAATGAAAAGTGAATATGACACATTTATGAGTCGGATTTTTCATCTCTTTCTTAAATACAGCACATTTATTTCAGATGGTATTTAAAAAAAAAAAGACGGTAGAGCCAATCAATTTATGTTGTGCAGCAGTAGCAAATACATATGAATATATGGAGCATGGCCTGGGAGGTAAGAAAATTCACCAAAAATTTCCTGAAAAATGTTATGTTATCATTCAAGAGTCCTTTATTTAAAAGCAAAAAATAAAAATCAGGTCATATGACTACAGGAAGCAGGAGCTAAAAACACATGTTTCCAGAAAAAGTTCAATCCAAGACATATGACTGGGAATTCTTAGGTTAGAATATCTTCATATTTTAAATTTCCATGAGTACTTTCTAGAAACACTGCAGTTCTACCACACACTTTCCACTACTGATTGATAACAAGAATTAACATTAGCAGTATTTTTCCCTCGTTGTTCCTCTGAAGCTAATGGAGTTGAGGATTTGTTACTTGATCTAATGGCAATAGCTTTCCAATAGACATGCACAGAATCATTGATTAGTTTGTCCTCTCCTTGTTTGCATTGGAACACTGTTCAATTTACACCAATTAAAGAATGCTTGGTTTGTGTATTGAAGAATAATTAAGGGATGGAATTCCCTATAGGCTACTAAAAATGACATCTGACTGGAATGGTGATTAGAGCATGAAGGCAGCATTAGTATTTAAATAGTTTGACTGCTATATAAAATCATTATAGCATCTCACCATGAAAAAGAGCATTAGTTAATTTTTACTGTAACAAAATTAGTTGTACGTATTTGCCTGGTCATTTTAAGTAAATCTGACAAGGCTAATCTTAAAGCAAGCATTCCAGGTTTTGTGGAAGGAACGGACAGAGCACTGTTTAAAATAATCATTGTGAGATATATATATATATATATATATATATATATATATAAAGTAATCAACCAAAATACAAATACAAGCAAATGAAGAGCAATCTTTGCCAGAGATGCTGAAATAAAATTTAAACATTAAAAACACTTCAGTTGCTGAAACTGAAAATTCAAAGGCACAGTATCATACAATAATCAGTGTTTCACAAACTGTAAACACACAAAAAAATCCTTATTTGTCTGCTGCTGTATTTTTCCAACTTTTAACACTCTTTCCAGCACTACATGGAACGAGACATCACAAGAAGCAATTGGCATGGTGGGAGGAGTCATCCTTGCAAGTAGAACTCCCCTATGAAGTAGCTCCAAAAATTAAAAGAATTGGAATAACCTAGAAAATCCATGCAAAATTCCATAGAATTCTGTGGAGTACAAGACAGTAGAGAGGTTCATTCTTGAAAATACATTTGAGGAAAGAGGGCTTTTTATCCTCTATTTAACTTTCTCCCATGCATATTAAATTCTATCTCCTAGCCTTAGATTATAATATCTACAGTAATGATCTATCCAAAATGTGACAGTGGCATTACTGTAACACAAACTGCTCAGAGCCATTCCTGAACCATATTTACCTTTCCATAGCCTACTTAAATGTAATGCATTTGTTTTACTAAACTTAGATACCGTAGTATATTTCATGTCATCCTCCTGCTTCAAGACCTTACATTGCAGCTACTACCTTCCTATGAGAAATTATACAGTTTCACTTGAAACACAAGACTCTTCCATTTAAGCCTCTAAGGAGAATGAGATTTGTTAGCATGTCTACATTGTGCAATGCATAACTGTGTTAAAGATGCCCAAAATCCCAAGTCTAAGCTCCAAATGAGGTGATATATCTGCAGAGCACAGTGTACCCTTATTTGTGTGGCTCAGCACCTCATACCTATCTACAGCACCTCTTTGTAGACCAAGTCAGGCTGGAAGCAATGCTGTTCTCTTGACCATGCCTGCTTCTACTGGTTGCTAATGGTTATCTTCACTGCACTGTATTCCACTGCATTGCATCTGCCCTAAAACTAGGTTTGGGACAGTACACTTCATCAGGGAGTACAACTACTGATTTTGCCATGGGATTTTGTTTCAACATTTAAAAAGTCTTCTGTTCTGGCTTTTGTTTTCATGTTGCACGAGTAGTTCCTTCTTCTGTACTAGGGCTCCTGTTGGGATCTCCCACTCTAATCTGCCCAACTAGACCTTAGGCTTTCAGGAGAGCAACTAACATTTTCTTTCAATGAATAAACTGTTTTTGCAACAGGGCTGATATAAGGTTGTATTCTTCCTTCCACCCACAAAAAGAATGTCCAGCAATTTCAATAGAAACTCCTCATGCAGAAAAGGGACAACTATGCCTTGGGGAACGTTCATGGAAGTTTTATGGTAGAGAGAGAAAAGAGATACAGTATAGGCAGAACGAAATCAGAACCCACCACACAAATAAAACTGGACAAGGGTTCATTTTTTAAAAGCCAGTCATAACGGCAGGAAGGCTTTGAAAAAAGTCAGGGTTGTTTCAGTGCACTTTTGCATACATTGGCTTTCAGGAGACATGAATAGAAACCTAACAGCAACTCTTTTTTTCATACCTCCTTTCACAGGTCTCACTGGCAAACTAGGATTTAACACTTAATTCCTGTACTTTTATGTGGCAAATTAGGAATTTGCACCTTAAAAGGAAATTGCTTTTCTAACTCCCATAAATTCTGGATTTTATTTTTTTTAAAGGTGGAAAACATTCCCTACCTTATCCCAACACATAATAAATAGCACTCTCCATTTCTTCTCCTCAGAAAGGTGTAGGGAACTAGACATAGCCAAAGAGAGGTGTTTACCATACCTTCTGAAGAGAGTCTAAGGGCCTAGAATATGTCCTTAACCATTTTGTCTCCTCAGTCCTTTTAGTTTAAACTCACACATTGCTCTCTTTGTCAAAATCAAGTGCCTGTTAAGAAAAATATTTTATTCGAGGTTTGGTCAATTAATGAAGTAGGGTAGCACTGAATCACCCAGACCAAAACCAGAATATGAACAGAGTTGCAATGTGGCTTATTTTTTAGTTTAATATTGGCTAAAAGTAAAATCCCTACACAATTTTTGCCATCATTTTAGGTAACAGCTGGTTGGTTTGTGCCTGGCCTGAAACAGGAGAAGGTTGGTGAAGCAAACTGGCACAGTGCAAGAACGTGCAGCAGATGGTGGTTGGTGATTCTCCAGGAGGATGCCTTAAAGGTGTGGCTGTTTCTGTTGACCCCAACATAAGGTCCTTTCTTTGTGAGGCTTGAGGGTGAGGTGGTGTCCCCCAGAGTGTGACAAAGGTCGTGATCAGAGCACCTCTAAAGCACTTTTCTTCATGAAGACAAGACAAGGCTGAAAAACAAGGAAGTGTGACCTAGTGAAGAAACATCCTCTCACAATGTGGCACTTCACTGGCAACTGTGGCTGTCAGCAAAACACCCCTTGCTCCGACTGTCAACATCCAAGTGAAGATAAGCTTACAAAATGGTTAGTACACATCCTGACTTGATTTTTGTTTGAGTCATTTTTGGCCCAGTTCCTCCCTCTTGGCACTTCTTGGAACAACAAAAGGCCAGAGGCAGGTGTTGGGATGGCACTGGTTTTTCTCATTTAATCTGTGAGGCACCATGAAAAACAATCAATGATCATGGAGTATGCTCTAAGCATAAGTGACTGAAGTACTAACATGTGAATTTAGTAAAGTTAGAGTCTGTGGAGTGGAGATAAATTACAGCAGCAATTGAAGTTGAATGTGATATAGAAATTCAACCAACAGAAGACTGTCTGGAAACAATTATTCAGAAAGCGGCTGACCTTCTATTGCTTTAAAGAGTTAAACATTTGGATTGGTTAACTGGCAGCTGCAATAATAGGCATATGCTCTAATCTTTGATCCGTAGCTGAATTTGCAACTCTCTGTATGAGAAGCAGATCACATAGATTTGCATATTTTTAAGGATCTATGGGGAGAAAAAGAAGAACAAAAACTACTCTTCCAAGATGCCACTTTGAGATCACATAGAGTATCATGGGCCTCCCTAAGTATGCTAATGTTCAGAGCCAGTTGCAAGACTAACAGATTTTATAAATGGCCTTAAACTGTGACATTCACAGTTTAATCAAAAATCCTTCTAGAACAGAGATTTGTAAACTGAGATTGCATCATAACTCTTCACGGAGATGTGTATGGATGTGATTAACATCTCATTTCCACACCCAGATTTGTGTTAGAACTTTCCTAAAATCTGAAAGCATACAGAGTTAATAAATACATTAGAAAATGTTCTGGGACCAAATGAGAAACTGTTGTCCAGACAGAAATGCATGCAAGTATCTGCCAAGGTCTTGACTTCACCTTAGTTTTTGCAAAATTTTCCAGTGTTATTGAAAATTTGCAGGCAGAAGACAACCATGAATCACTCCACTGGTAGAATGGTTAGTAACAAATGTATTTTGTCTGCGTTCAAGGTCCATTTCTTGCACATTCAGTTGGTGTTGAAACACCAACTGAAAGATGTTTACTAATCACTCATTTTGCATCACCAATTGTGTCTACACCACAGGAGATTTCCTCCACACAAGATTTCCTCCACACTTGGTATTATTGCTGCAGAAAGCATCTCCTTCTGACAGAAGTGAGCAATATATTAAGTACCATGAAGTGAAGAGGTAATCACCCCTGTAAATGTTCTCAATTGTGGGATGTTTCAACATAGTCCTCACCCGACTGGAAAGGAGGCTCCACCACTTTACAACATGCTTTCTTTCCAGGGTCACCTACACAACACTGATATCCACAATGATGTGATGTTCCTTGTTATTTGTTACTTGGCTACTGATACTCCTTGTACTTCCCAAACAAAAGTATGAACTGCTGCATAGAACTATGCAGATATGCAAGGAAGGCAGTGAAAAGAAAGCACCCTCCAAAAAATGTTCCATCTAGCTTTCTTACAGTTCCATGCAGTAAGTCACATGGGGACATCAAGAAATGGTTGAGAAGGTCGACTAGAAGCCTGATTGATACAGGAGGTAGTGCTTTCAGCCACTATCTGCCTTGTCCTGTGGGCAGGCAAGGTTTTGTAAAATCCTGGCAAAAATCCCATGAAAAAGACAGAAAGGTGGTGCACATTCCAGGATAAAGTGTAATAAGAAAGTGAGGTGATGCAATGATATTCAGAAAGCTTCTTTTGAGAGTGATTAGAACATCAACAGGTGAACCAGAATTCAAGCTAGCAATAATAGTTTCAGCATCTCAAAGACTGAAGGAGGCAACGGAGAAAGAGAATAACGCACAGCTTTTTATGGGGAAAGTTAATTGGCTATCCAGATTTTTTGAGAAGGGACCAGCCCGCGTCCCGACAGTGCACACACTCCACGAGTTAAGCAAACCCTAAAGTAACCCAAAAACCAAGGCTAAGCTTTGCTACTTTTTGCACTTTACCAACAATATTAGTGATAAGAAGTCCTCTTCCATCACCAGCAGGGCCATGCAATCAGCTTCTCAAATGCTGGAAGCATGATGGAAATAAAGGGCCAAGACTTGCCTGGTATCTTTGTGAGGAAGTTGTTTTCCTTTTGTCAACATGAACAGATATTTTTATTTCTGTGCTTTGTATACCTTTGGCTGTCCCTTCCTGAAGGACTCTAAAAGATTTCTGATCTCTAAGAGACTTATTTTCTAGAGGATTCTGTAATCTTGTTTTGTGAAAAGGCAGGGTGCAAAAATGGAGATACAGAAATTGCTTTAAGTGCTGCATAATATGACTTCAATTACTTCACTTAGTTATTGCTAACCATTTTTTATAAACATCTACGCATTATATTTGTTCTGGCCATTGAGATAATACTTTCAGGTCTATCTGAGAATGTATAGTGATATATTGTGTCAGTGTAATACGACAGTATGAAATGGGTTATATCAGTTAGAAAAAATATCTTAAAACCTGCCTCTCTACAGTCTGTTCTGTATATCTGAACTTTGTACTGCACTACAAGGCCATTGACTGAGCTTTTGCTCATGCATTATTGAGTGGAACCCTGACATATCACTACATTCAGTCAAAATATTGAAAGACAAAATGAGAACACCTATGGGTGATGAAAATGAGAGCAAGAAAGTAGCATTTCTTTACATCACGTAAAGCAGAGAATCTGAAAGTCATTTTGGTGAAAACAGATTATAAGTGGGATGTTTGGAAGGCATTGTCATTGTAGACTATAGTAAAAGAAAAAAACCATATATCAAATCAGACTAACACTAAACTAGCTTAATTTTAAAATTGCCACTAACCAAGTCAGTAACAATGGGACTTACTGGTTTGGTCTAAGGTAGTTGCTTACACTCCTGTAGTCAAGAGAGAAAAAGAGAGACTCCACCAGTAGCAGGAACCTATTTTACTATGGCCATCTGTGATGCCATCCTGAAATGGTCACTTGAAATAGTTGAACTGAGGGAGATCTGGAGGTGCCACCTGTAGAGTACAGAGAAAGAGAAGTCACCTGAGACTAGGAAGCTAATTTTCAGACAGCTACAGCAATGTGTAATGAATCCTGTCCTGGATGTGGATTCCCAGACTTTAGGAAATTAAGGATCTGATTAATGTCTAAGATTAATTTCATTTATTTAAGCAGATGTGCTAGAGATGGACATGCTTATTTGTATCTCAATATAGATATAATAAACTGGATTTGACTGACAGCTCTAGAATTGTGGACCTGGAGACATACTTAACATCAGCCTAGAAAGCTTCAGAAGTTCAAGGTATTTTATTTACTCCCAAAAGCCAATGAGAAAGTAGAGCTGTTCAGTGTTAGATTTTTCTTCTTCACTTGAAATAAGAAAGTCAGTGAAATAAGGACACCGACCACCCTTTCTAAAAAGCTAGGACAACCTCAATGACTGCAGAAATACTTTTTTTTCATTGATAAATGAATCCATGGAAACAGATTCAGATATAGCTTCCATATCTGTGCCTTAGGCAATTATAGTTAATGTCAATCTCATATCCATTCCATATCAAAGTGATGTGTGTCTGTGTCTCAAATCACGTATATATAGCTTAGGAACTGTAATACAATTTAAGTTAGTATGTGGGATCTGATTCTATAAGCAGATCAAGCAATGGTCACCCAAGGTCATTGAAATAAGTTTTATGTCACAAAGCTCAGCAGTATTTGCAAACATGTGCTTTCATAAAACTGACCTTCTTTAGAAACATCTGGACTGAAGGTCAGCCTGCACTGGCCAGAGAATAAAACAGGACACAAAGTACTTGCCCCATTTCTGATGCTCTAGTTATGGCCTTCACAATCATTGAAGACTAGATTGGCCATATGGCAATTTCTGTCTTTCTTAAAACATAAAGGAAGTGAGAAGAAACAGAATAAAGACCTATCAAAGGAGAAAGAGAAAGACAGACAGAAAGGGAGAGGGAGAGGAGAGGAGAGGGAGAGGGAGAGGGGAGAGGGAGAGGGAGAGGGGAGAGGGAGAGGGAGAGGGAGAGGGAGAGGGAGAGGGAGGGAGAGGGAGAGGGAGAGGGAGAAAGAAAGAGAGAGAGAGAGAGAAAGAGAGAGAGAAAGAGAAAGGAGAAAGAGAAAGAGAAAGAGAAAGAGAAAGAGAAAGAGAAAGAGAAAGAGAAAGAGAAAGAGAAAGAGAAAGAGAAAGAGAAAGAGAAAGAGAAAGAGAAAGAGAAAGAGAAAGAGAAAGAAAGAGAAAGAGAAAGAGAAGGAGAGTAAGGATTACTGCAGCCTTCTGACTTCTCTTTAGCAAAGGTGAAAGATCAAATGGCTGTTCACTTGGCTGAGGGACAGGCTGTCAGCTAGGATATGGGTCTCTCTCCTCCTAGATTGTTGTACCAAGCCCTCAGACTTCCAGGGAGACACTTTACCATAGTGCTAGAGAAGGGATCTCCTGCAGGACAAGCTCCTCACCTGAATGTCTTCCTAAGGATAGTACCAGCTTGCATGTGCGAGGATTTCACCCACCTATGACAGATGTAGTACACAGAAATGGTATTTTGTTTAATAAACCAGCCATATAAGATGCTATGAGGATGGCTGCAGTAATGTGCAGAAATATCCTCCACTGGAGCAACAAGAGAATACCACCTGAGAACCAAGCTTCACCTGTTGGCAAATATAAATCTTAAGCTGGGTTATGAGCAAGAGCACCCCAGAGATCCCCACAAATCCAAATAAAGTGGGTCAGGAGAAGAGTGCAACAAGCTAGCAGAGGAGTTAAATGAATTTCTTGCATCGTGTCTGCTGCTGAGAGTCATGTAGAAATTCCTGTGCCAAAGGCACTTTGCAAAGAAAATCAGAGTGTGGCCTTTATACAGATTGAAGTCTCTAAGGAGGAAGTTGTAGCGTAACTTGAGAAACTCAAGTGCAGTAAATCACCACAACCGGATGGTGTTCATCTGAGAGTTCTGAGGGGAAATAAAGTGAGAAAAAGCCAAGGTACTGACAAGTGGATGCCTTCTTCCCTTGAAAAGTGCAGCAGTACAAGAAGGCTGGGAAGCCCTATCATGTTGCTTGTCTTCAAAAGGAGATGAGGAAAATCCTGGGAATTGCAGAGCTTTGAAGTTTATCACAGTTTTAGGGAGCCTGAGAAACTGGTTCTGAACAGCAGCTCAAGAGAGAGCTTGTTGGACAGGAATACCCCATGAGGGTGTTCTTCAGTCTCTCAAAACCCTGAAGCTGTTAAAATGGGGAAAAGTACCTCCCCAGAGGTCTGGAGTACTTTGAGGAAACAGTGAAGCAGTTTTCAGCAGGAGAGTGGGATAACAGGGACTTCCCAGAGGAAGGTGACCAAGTGATCCAAATGCTCAAAAGTTTTTCCAGAGGTCCCTTATAAGCAATTGTCGGAGAGGATGTTAAGGAATAAAACTGAGAAAAAAACCTTGAAGAGGATTTTTTCCTGGAATTAACTACAAATCAGTTTAGAATAAGTGAACATGGGAAGCGTTTCTCTTTCTAGTGAGGGGAGAGGTGATCATCCAGTCGTGGGTATTGGGACTGGTGTGACAACAAATAAATGAGTCTGAATCCCAAATCCTAATGCATTGAAGTCAGTGTATACAGAATCCACCCCCAATACAGATCCAAGGCATGCATGTGTTTTCCATCTTAAAAAAAGGACAAATCAGTTCCTGAATCCAAACCCATTGAACTCTGAGGTCTGACTACTCCATATCCAGACTATAGCTCCAGCCTACATCTTAGTTACATGTGAAATATGAGGGGGCAGGAGGAGTGCATGTGTACACATAGCATGCAAAGAAAGCAGTAAACTCAAAACAACTTAAAAAGTGATTCATGGCAGAAAGTGCGCTGATGTAGAGATTGCATTCTGTATTTGCTCTTGACACTAACTTGCTGCAGCTAACCAAAAAGGCAGAAGATTACAAGTAATAGGACAGTGGGAATTTTGCTGGTTTTATCTAGATTTGTATGGCTTCATACCCTTTCATTTTATCCTGATTTTTTTCTGTTCCTGCAGGCTCAATGCACTGAAGGCAAAGCTACTTCTGTTTTAATTCACTCTGTCTCTTTTGAATTCATTAGATTTTGAGAGCTTTCAAAGGAAGTTGGAGGTAGGAATTAGACAAAATATAGAAAGTGGGACATTTTTGACTGCTTGTATGCTTTCAGTGTCTAAAAAGAAAGCTTTTTTTTTTTTAAGCAAACTGTAGGAGGGTCTGTAAAAATAGATGTTTATATTTACATACTGGGACAGATCCTCAGCTGCCATGAACATGTTCTTCTTGAACAGACCTAACCCTAGCTACCATAACTGAGAACCTGGTTCTCATGTGTGTACATGTATGTATGAAGCATGTTTAAGATTCTGTATTTTTCAGAATGTACAGAAGCTGCTTCTTTCTCCAGATGCTTTTACCTGTGCACTTGGTTGTGGGAGTTAAAGCTTCTCTGGTTTTTACTGAGGGTGATGCCTTCAGGGAGGCAAGTTGAGGAGGAAGGATGAAGTGCAAGGAGGAGAAAGATGCATGCACAAAGGGACTGGCATGGACAGAGAATCCCAGAGAAGAGGTGGGGAAAGAAACAGTAAAGTAAACTATGATGTCCTACATAGCCATGCTGTGGTATAAGGACACTTCTTCTTGACAGCAACTGAAAACCAAGCAATATCTGCATTCATAGCAACAAGGATTTAAACTGTGACTGAGCAGCGACCATGACTTTTGGAAAACGCCTCAGGTGCTTCCTGCTAGATAGCAGGAATAGCAGGAGGCCTGCTATTGATAGCAAGGTGGAAAAAAAAGCAGTTCTACACTCAGCTGTGCTGTTGCTGAAGTCATGTAACACAGGACAGAGAGTATGTGTCACATCAGATAGTGCTAATAGGCACCAACAGCCACCTTCACTCCTTCCATCTCCGCCTTTCTCTGCATGACAGTCGGGTGAATATGGATGTGGAACAACTGTGTATTGCTGCTTGCTTCTGCCCACACAGTGGGACCCTGGTACTGATTCAGACAGTACTGGACTCTGGACATATAATGTACACTGAATATCCATAATAAATAATAATTACCACAGTAGGGGGCAGCAGCCAGCTGTGGAGAAAAAGTAGGACCAGCTGCTGGAAAACATGTAGGCAATGGCTGAGCATGCAAGCTGGGCACTGGGGAGGGCGAGAGGGCCATGGCTGGGAGCCAGTGACAGCTTACTGCCAAGAAGAGGGAGATAAAAGCACAAAAGAGGTTCACCAGTGGGAGCTGCTCCTGACCACCCCTCAGCAATTGGTAGCAGCCTTGATCCATGAGGGAAGGCTGGTAGCAAACAGGAGCATCGCCAACTAGAGTGTGTGGCCAACAGTGCTCTCACCGTGCTGGAGCTAGAGGATGGGCGTCAGTAAGCCCAGCCAGTCTGCCACAGGGAAGAAGCCATGCACAAGCTCTGGTCGGCAAGAAAGCCATACCTCTTCCAGAAATGAGTGCAAACTCATCCTCTTCTCCCCAGTGCCTCCCTAGAGGCACATTCAGCTGAAGCAGGGGCAGTAGTACTGAAATAAGTACATCTTCCCAAGAGACTGATAGGCGCCTGCTCCAAAGCACTCTGATGCCCAGACCTCCTCGGTTTCATTTGGAGAGAAGTGTCTGAAGATCCCCAAACAGCAGCACTTTTAGCAATCTGAATTCCTCTGAAGGTGTGACACTTAGCACTTTGCATCCCCAAGCGATATTGTAAATGAAAAACTGCTTTTGAACACATTGCACACAATTCATAGTCCAGTGATACAACTAAAATTTATCATAGATTTAAAATATTTTTCTAACCACCCTGAAATTCATTTCTAAGACTAATTCAGCTCACCAGCCTCAATTTCACAAGGTTGTTCATGGCATGCTCCCCACATACTGGCTTCTCACCAAAGCTAATATCATCCCAGGATAAACTCCTCTACTTGCCTAGTTTGTAATACTTAACTATTTCATCAGGACAGCATAACAGTTAATCAGTGCATATTCTGTGTAGTAATTATAAAGTGGCATATTTCACTTGAATTTAGCTTAGTGAAATTTAGTTTTACTTACACTCACATTTTATCTTCAAGTTTGCTTTCTGTGTGTGGTTATTTTTTCACTGAGTTCAAATGCAAATAGATAAAACCTGCTTGCATTTCCTTCCAAAGGAAGAACATGTTTATTTCCAGATTCTATACACATCCACCAGGAAAAGTCACACAGGACAACTGAAGTATTTTTTTTTGCTGTGTTCCTAGTTAGCTGAGCATAGTGGGTGTGATGTGGGTGATGTTAAAGGCAAACTACTTTTCCTCTATTTCTTAACAGAGAGGCTGAGGGGTTTTTTTGGTCCCAAGAAAAAGAAAAATCTAGTCTGAATCTCGGTTTGTGTAGCACACAAGAGGGTGGAGAACTTGATAGAGGATGATCTCCAGCAAACTGGGCACTGTGGCAGGGAGAATCACTCATCATTTTTGCAGGTAGAAACCAAGCACAAGCCATGTGTGAGCTCAAATGCAAATTCATGGGAAACAAAGAGCCTATATGTCATGTATACACATAGTTCAAACATACAGAACCAGGTTCTTTCCAAATGACTTTTATCTGAACATCTGACCTTAAGAACTAGCCTCAGTTAAGTGCTGGCAAACACCAAGATTTGGGAGGAAATTAGGGGTGTTGCACTATTTTGAAAGCTCTGTTTTGAACCAGCTGTCATTACGAATGTCTGCTGGTACCCCATCTTAGTACACAGCCTGTCGCTGTTGAGCATAATGGGAACGAGCCAATGGAGTGTATTGAGCTATGTTTTCTTGCATGTCTTTGTAGCTCAAATTATCCCTTCACAGCCATAACAGGTAAGTTTTGAATCTATTTATGCTACATTCTAATTGGTTCCATTTAATTTGTGTATGCCTTTCTATGTCTGTTTGTACATACATATATGCATATTTATATGCACATATGTACATTTGGACATTATTAAATGTAAATATGCATATTGTCACAGATTATTGCTATGTTCATCACAGCTTCTTAAATTAGTTGGCTTTATTACACAATAAAACCACCATAGAAAGTTAATGCCTTCTTTAGAACAAATAAGGAACACAGGACTCAGTACACAATATACATTTAATGGTTTGGACATCTTGATGCCCAGATGAAAACAAGGAAACATATATTGCAATAAGCAGTATAATTGTTTCAGCAAGGAATATCCATCCCACACTCCTAGAAATATGAGATTCAGCATCATGAGATCCTAACATTACATCATCAGCTGCATGAGTTTCACAGCTTATCTTTCTGATTTTATGTTACAGAAGTGAACTCCAACAAAAATTTATAACACTGCCAAATTAACAGCACTTCTATGTTAATACCAGTTGAAATGGTTTCAAGGTGAATAGGATCAGCTTTTCTGTACATTTGTGCACTAAGACATACATATCTGCACACGCATCCGTGCACATATAAATGCAGGCATATATGTGTGTGCTATGTATATATGGGATGTCATTAATTTGAAAGTTTGATTCCAAGTACATTAAACTTGAAAACAATGTTCAATACAGTTGACCAGCCTAAAGAAGCCCCTGCTAGTGCATGGAAGACAGAGCTAGCTGACATCTTTAAACACCATCAGATGAGGCTGCAGGTGGCCAAGACATTCCTTAATGAAAATTTAAAGAGAGCAGATTAAAATTATATTCCTCCAATCCAACAGAAGTAAAGGTAAAGACACTCAATTACAGCCAAGATCTCATTTAGCACAAAATGAGTGATGTTTGTTGATCAGAATGTTTTGCCTTGAGTGAACAGCTAGGTTTGTGACTATGTATATAATTACTTTGTACAATGACATGGTTACTAGATATCTTCCATAATTTTAGACTATGATGTCCATGATCAAGTGTCAGAAAACCTGAATGACAGCAACAAAGACCTTATAATCTGTGCTACTCTCTTAACATTGTGAAAAATAAAATAAATCCATAATTACATTTATTTGTTTTTTTCTCACTACTACATTAACTATTTTAACAGGTTTTTACTGGCCAATAGAATAAGTGGCGCCAGGGAAGTAGTTTGAGCAGGATATTCTACCTGTGTGTCTCTTCAGATCACTGGAAGTTTTCCCCTGGGGACATCAGGAGGATTTTTCAGTAAGATATTCAGTGTGCTCAGCTCTTTCATTAGTTCAGAGAAATGTATCACATATTTAAAATCTCATAACTAAAAAAGATACTGACAGGCAGGAGTGTGACAAGAGGAGAGGGAGGATAACCAGGAGACTGAAAGGACTGATTTGTCAGGGAAGATTAAATAAGCTAAATAACTGTGGGTTGGCATAATGATAACTAACCACAACATCAAACTAGTTAAAAATACTGGAGGATAAAAGCATCAATAAAGGAAAAGAATGAGGATTGCAAAGGGGCATAACTAGGAGAAATGTGATGATGTTCAGAAAGGAAAAAACACTCGGGCCACAAGATGTTCTAGGCAGCACAATCTCTCTCTGAGGACATGGCATCACTTAGGACATTTAATTTAGGCACAAACCAACTGAAAATATGCCATAGGAAACAATCTCACAGTGTCAGTGAGCTGTACAGGATGACCTAAAACATACATTGCTAATTTGTGTGCACCTGTTATCTGTGATTTTCCTTGCTGTATGGCCAACTCATTGATACTTGTGTGTATTTGGTTTCTCTGGGCCCAATCCAACTAATGCTGTAGTCAGTAGAGTTTCCGACAGGAGCAATAGGACCTCAACATCTTTTCCATGTTTTTGCTGTCCTTAAAGAGAAATAAAAAAAAAAAAGCCACCACTCTGCAAGAACTACTAATGTATATTGTATATGAATGTGTAGAATGTGTATACAACTAAACCTTTATTATTTATGCAATATTATGTGTTTATCCTCAGAGATACTCAGGAAAATGGACATCTGTTTTCATACAGTGGAGCTGAAATGTTTGTTAAGGAAGAAATTTACAGTTCATGTAAAAATTACTTCTGATGAAAAACTGCTTTAGTCATGGAAGAATTAAGACAATTCTCTTTACTAAACTAAACTAAAAGAAAAAAACAGATATTACAGATAAACAGCAAAGCTCTTTCTACTCCTAAAACAGAAATGCAACTGATGAAAGCAGCTAACAATGAATCCTGAACTCAAGGCTGTAGTTTTCAAATACTTTTACCCAGTATCTGAGTGTGTGTAGTCATATGATGCTTATATTCCAGCTCACTTGCAGATAGGAAATCATTATTTTGTGGCAGCTCAGCACTGGCCCCTTGAGAGGCACAAATTTCTGTGTAAGTGGGGCTGAACATTCAAGGGTCAGGGCTGTATTGGTGTTGTCCATATATCTAACAGCTGGTATTGTAAATCTTTAGAGCAGCGTTTCTTGAAAATACTAAACAGACATTTTGGTAGCTAGTATTGAGCCTGTGGCTATACTGCTTTAGGCTGTGATCTCGTCAGCTTTTACAAGATAAGTAGGGTCAGACAGGGTCAGCACTTGCATTGGTAACTCTAAGAAGCAGCAGTAGCTGCAGGAAGTGTCTTAGGCAATAGAATAGATGTAACTGTTTTCCTTGAGCCTTTTCTAATACCATGACGAAGGCATAACCCACAGCTGTAACATGAAAGTGAGATCTTCACGTCTGCAGTCATCAAGTACCTCATTTTCAAAGGGGTCTTCCCCTGACCTGGTGTGGAGATATGTGGTAAAGTAAACAGGAGATTGCAGAACTCTGGTGTGCATGGTCCTGGTTGAATGACATGCAAATGTACGGCCCCAGGAGGTTTCATCAGGAAGGTGGTACAGGTAAATGACATTTCTGACACCTTGGAGATGCTGGTAGCTCCAAATTAAGTCTTTGGCCATGTTTATAAAACAAAAGACAAATCTATTGAGTCAGGACCTGCACACCAGCTTTCAGTCTCACAGAGATCTACAGAAAGTATAGATAGGCTGATAATTAAATCCTTGCCCAACAGTCTACATTGCCAAGAATTTTAAATTGTAAGTTAACCAATTTCTCCTCTAAAGTTCAAACAATAAATAAAATTCTATGTGAAAAATGGAGCCTTTTATTCCTTTGTCAAAATCTGATCAGAGTAAACTACAGATGTTAAAAGGCACTGTAGTTCAAAGAATTAAAAAGAATCTTATGGGGTTTGTAGGAAGAAAAGAGTTTTAGAGAATAATATGGAAAATATTATAATGCTATTATATAAATCAGTGGCACATTCTCACTTTGAATGCTATCTTCAAATTTGGTCACCTCATCCCTGAAAAAAAGAAAGTAGAAACAGAACAAGTCCAGAGAATGGCAATAAAAATGATAAAAGTCAAAAGGATGAGAAATTCTTGAGAAGAGATAAAGAACACGAGCACCAGCTTGCCTCTCAAGGAAGATTCACCTTCATGAGACTATAAAGCATACATGAACCCTGTCCACAAACTTTGAGGAAATGCTGTTGCCTGAGATAGTCTACAAGATGTCCTTGGGCCCCACCAGCTCTTCTGGAAGCCTTTAGGTCCTCGTATGAAGCAGATACTGCAGATATTTTCTCCAGTATATCCTATTCTCTTACAGAACTCTCAGCCACTGGAGGCCAACGTAACCTATGGACAGTGGACAGGACCAGAGCTACACACTGGCAACACCTTTTTTCCTTTGCTGACTACACACCAAACTCATTTTTTGGTCTCAGTTTTAGAAACTTTGCTTTTCCATACCTTTCCTTCAAATTTTGGATAAACTTCTCAGAAAACCAGAGGTGATTCAGAGGTACAAAACCATTGATCTGCCTGGCAGTGTTTTCAGTTAAATCACTCAGCTCTCTCCAAAATGGGCCGTTTGTCTATTCAAATAGTTTCAGCCCCAAAAGACTTGCACAATCTCCCTCACTTTCTGCAATGGGATTCCCAGGCTTCGTCAGAGCTCTACTTAAGCATGACTATAATATAAATAACATTTCATCCTCGTGATCTTCCAACCTAATTAGCAGTAAAGGAAAAAAAAGAAAGCCTTTCGTATCCTGCCAGGTGAAATGAAGAGGTATCAAATTTCAAACGGATAAGAGGTATTACTTTTCCAAACAATGTAGAGTTAATTAATGGAACTTGCTGCTGCACAGATAGTACTGAGAGAAAGAACATTATATTTGTAAATGAGGAAGTCTTTTTAGGCATAAAAGCAAATCGTCACACAAAGTTCAGATTGGGTTAAATTCAGTAGCATGTATTATGCAGAAGATCAGATTAGATGATAATAATGGTTGCTCCTAGCCTTAAAAAAAATCTGTGAGAGTTTCACTAGCTGGTATTATGTAATAATGTTTAATCATTCCAGCAGCTCTTGGCATATGCTAGTCAGCAGGCAGGGTCAGGAAGGCAACTTCATCCATGGTAAACAGTTCTATTGTTAAACACCCAGTTGAGGAGGAAAAGGCTCCTTCCGTATTGTCCTCTATCAAATTCAAAGTATCTCAGGATTGACCAATTCCAGTGATTGATAAGGAGCAGCCAGAAGGAAGTTCCACTTCTCTCAGAGCATCACTGAGCAGAAGCATCACTGAGCGTTTGTGAAATGAGGGGCTGTCTGACTTAGTGATGGATTCTTAGGCTATGTATGGATCCCTACACCAGGCCTTCAGAGAATCAGGAAAACATGAGAGGCTTTTTAGAACTGTGGCTATTCAAGTCTCTTATTAAAGCTAGACAACAACTTTCTCCTCCAATGCTGTCCTGGAATCCTGGAGGCAGCAGTTATTTTCATACTAGCATGTTATGTCTTACAGCTCTGTCTGTAAACCAGGAAACAGAAGACCAGGAACAGAAAGGGTTTGGGAAAAAGAGGCTTGAAGGAACATGAGGAGATCAAAAGCTCAGTGACTGTAACTAGCCTCGTCTTCTGATCTGTGTGACAGCACACCCTGGAATCCTGGTGTCCCGCCACCCTGACCAGCACCCCTTCAGAGCATCGCCAGTCCCTACCTACGTCTAATCTCATCCGCAGCATCCTATGGAGACATAAGGCCCATCCTCCGCTGCCTGTGACTGAATTGTACATCTGAACTTCAGAAGTAGGACCATGTTACCTGTGGGCAGATAGAGGCTATGGTGCCACTGGTGCTCTTTTCTACTTCAGATAGCCTCAGGTGGGAGCAGAAGCATGATGGATATCTGGTTCATCTCTGAACTGTTAAAAAACTTTAATGCTGACAAGGAACCAAGAGAACAGAGGCTGTTTTTTTCCATGGTTACACTTACCCACAACTCCAATCATCTTACAGGCCCCACAAGAAATTAAGGAGGATGTCTTCTAGAAGAATTGTTCTTGAGTCTTTTCAGTTATGGGAAGTTGATTCAGCCTTTTAGGTTGAAAAAGTTGTCTGTTGGGGCTAGGGTGAAGAAAAGAAGAAATTAAAAGGGGCAAAGCGGCTCCTTACACTAGCAGTTTTACACCAGCATTATGTACTTTCATGTAAAGACAGAGCATATACATAAAGTAAGCACAAAATGCACACACAGGTGTGATTCCAGTGTGTTTGTAATGGCAAGTTAGATGGTAAATTATTTCTTTTGGGGACAGAAAGCACAGAGGAAAAAAATGTATATTATTCATAGAAATGATTGTCCTGTTCACTTGTATACCTCTGCAATTTATTCCATAACAGCTTTTTACTTCAAAGAAATCACTAGCTAATGACATCTGAAACTTAAAAAAATCCACTTATTCACATCCCTGTCCCTGGGGGAATTCTTGCATGTTATCAGAAATTTTTCCAAAGATCATTAACAGATATTACAAACCAATTGAAACTGAGTATTTTCTTTGTAAATTACTTTTAACTTTAGAGCTATTGAAAAAGAGACATTGAGTGATTTAATTTACTTAATCTGTCTACAGATTGCAGCTATGTGCATATTCTGTGATTGCAATTCCAACAAAAAGCATGTATAACTATCCCTGATAGAGATATTTTTCTAAATTATCATACAAGATCAGTAAGATCTCTGAAGATATTAATGTTTATTTTTCATTTAGAAAATTGCGCTCAAGAAAGAAATTGGCACCTTTGTTCTGCTGTTGTCTTAGAAATAATAACACACTGCAATACTTATTTTACCTGCTATTTTAATTAAAACTCCAATAATCATCATATCTGTATATCCTTTGAGGATATGTTCTACTGATTTTTCTGAAAAAAAATCACTGTTTTTTCATTAGAATGTGAAGTCAATATTTTAGAAACACCTTATACAACTTAAGTATACCGAACAAGATCCTCTAGTGCCAATACGAAATAGCTAAGTGTAAAGCCAGCTAATTCAGCAGAGGAGCTCTGGAGAAGGTATCTTATTCTCCACGTTATTGTCTTAAACTTCTCCCAGAGAACCTTATGTGTAGCAGCACCACTTCTGCAGGAAATATGGAAAATATCCTCCCCCATGAATATTTCGCCTGCAGCTTCCTGGCTAGGGTTCCTGCACTCTTTGCAGATAAAAGATAAGGGCTTGAACCCCTTGAAGCTCAAAGGTATTTACTTTGAATGACAGTGAAGACAGCTGCTGTACTTTGTGTACTGCTCAGTCCTGCACATGTGTTACACGTGCTTTGCCAGGCCGCTCTTTGAAGAGGTGTGGGCAAAGCAATGCATAGTTTGAGGAGGTGAATCAGGATTAACTGCTAAGTTCAGCTCAGCTGAGCCTGGCTCAGAGGCATGAGCAGAAGTATTTTAGATGTCTTTATTAGCAAAAATGTGTGTGATGAACTTTGGGGGGGTGGATTGTCCAGGTTTTCCTGTGAACGTTGAGAGACCAGAAATATTTACAGAGGTCCCACACTGTTAATTTGGCAGCTTGTTCCTTCCCCTGGTGGCCAGTGAGCATGAAAAAAAGAGACATGATGGCTGTTATTGAGAAAGGAGTCTCTGCAATGGTTATTGTCTTGGTTTTAACCTACACTGCACCCAGATAAATGCAAAGGGAGCATGATACATTCTTCTTTTCACCTGTTAAAGTTACCGTCCCTCAAATTCATCATATTCCTGTTCTTCATTCACCCACATGACCTGCTCAAGACACTTCTCTAGTCATGGTCCAAACTCTTAGTTTACAGCCATAATAACACTGCAAGTATCAGTAGCTGCCACTGCCAACACCCAACAGTGGTTCTGGATCCTCTTTTTAGTTGTCTCCCTCACCCTTCTGTCACACATGTGTCACTGGCATTAAAGTGTCAGCTCAGATGACGGGCACGTAACCCCAGAAAGCCAGAACTCCAATGAATTTGGCAGAGGCTTTCACCTCACACTAGCAGTGCAATCTCTCATGCATACCCAGCTCTATCAATGATGCCTTACCCCATCCTTCGTGCCTCATGTTGCCAACTGGCCATCCCAAACTCTGGGGCTCTCTTTGCATGAGGACTGGTGGCAGAAGCCACCCCTGTGCCTCCATCAGGAGTGACCTGGACTTTCCACCTGCCAGCATCAGGCATTGCACTGTCAGATGCCAAACTGGCACAGCTCCACTGACCGCAGCGGCTGAGTGCCTCTGTTGTCACTCAACCCGGTCATCTCCACGGAGTCTGATAACACATCTGCTAATTAATGC
>JAUNZM010002048.1:0-52483 GCA_033459285.1 Clamator glandarius | reverse complement strand
GGTCTGGATTCTTTTAGAAGAGTTCTGGGGGGCTCTAGAAGGGTCTGGGGGCATTCAGAAGGGTCCTGGGGGCCTCTAGAAGGGTCTGGATGCTTTTAGAAGAGTCCTGGGGGGGTCTAGATGGGTCTGGGGACATTTAGAATATTCCTGGGGGGCTCTAGAAGGGTCTGGGGGAGTTTAGATAGGTCCTGGGGAGCTCTAGAAGGGTCTGGGTGCTTTTAGAAGGGTCCTGGGAGACTCTAGAAGGGTCTGAGTGCTTTTAGAAGGGTCCTTCGGGTCTCTAGAAGGGTCTGGGTTCTTTTAGAATGGTCCTGGGGGGCTCTAGAAGGGTGTGAGGTCTTTTAGAAGGGTCCTGGGGGCATCTCGAAGACTCTGATGGCTTTTAGAAGGGCCCTAGGGGCCTCTAGAAGTGTCTGAGGGATTTTAAAAGGGTCCTGGGAGGCTCTAGAAGGGTCTGGTTACTTTTAGAAGGATTCGGGGAGGGTCTAGAAGGGTCTGGGTGCTTTTAGAAGGGTCCTGTGGGGCTCTACAAGGGTCTGGGGGCATTTAGAAGGGTCCTAGGGGGCTCTAGAAGGGTCTGGGGGATTATAGAAGGGTCCTGGGGGCCTCTAGAAAGGTCTGGGTGCTTTTAGAATGGTCCTAGGTGGCTATAGAAGGATCTGGGGGCTTTTAGAAGGGCCCTGGAGGACTCTAGAAGGCTCTGGGGTCTTTGAGAAGGGTCCTCGGGAGGTCTAGAATTGTCTGGGGGCTTTTAGAAAGGTCCTGGGGGGCTCTAGAAGCGTCTGGGGGCTTTTAGAAGAGTCCTGCGTGTCTCTAGAAGGGTCTGGGGGCTTTTAGAAGGGTCCTTGGGGGCTCTAGAAGGGTGTGGGGACCACTAGAGGAGCCCTGGGGGGCTCTAGAGGGGTCTGGGGTATTTTAGAAGGGTCCTGGGGAGCTCTAGAAGGGTCTGGGGGCTTTTAGAAGGGTCCTGGGAGACTCTAGAAGGGTCTGGGGGCATTTAGAAGGGTCCTGCGGGTCTCTAGAAGGGTCTGGGGGCTTTTAGAAGGGTCCTGGGGGGCTCTAGAAGGGTCTGGGGGCTTTTAGAAGGGTCCTGGGGTGCTCTAGAAGGGTGTGAGTGCTTTTAGAATGGTCCTGGGGGCATCTAGAAGGCTCTGGGGGCTTTTAGAAATGTCCTGTGGGCCTCTAGAAGTGTCTGAGGGATTTTAGAAGGGTCCTGGGAGGCTCTGGAATGGTCTGGGTGCTTTTAGAAGGATTCGGGGAGGGTCTAGAAGGGTCTGGGTGCTTTTAGAAGGGTCCTGTGGGGCTCTAGAAGGGTCTGGGTGCTTTTAGAAGGGTCCTGGGGAGCTCTAGAAGGGTCTGGGGTCTTTTAGAAGGGTCCTGGGTGGCGCAAAAAGTGTCTGGGTGCATTTAGAAGGGTCCTGGGGAGCTCTAGAAGGGTCTGGGGGCTTTCAGAAGGGTCCTGGGGGCCTCTAGAAGGGTCTGGAGGCTTTTAGAAGAGTTCTGGGGGGCTCTAGAAGGGTCTGGGGGCATTCAGAAGGGTCCTGGGGGCCTCTAGAAGGGTCTGGATGCTTTTAGAAGAGTCCTGGGGGGGTCTAGATGGGTCTGGGGACATTTAGAATGGTCCTGGGGGGCTCTAGAAGGGTCTGGGGGAGTTTAGATAGGTCCTGGGGAGCTCTAGAAGGGTCTGGGTGCTTTTAGAAGGGTCCTGGGAGACTCTAGAAGGGTCTGAGTGCTTTTAGAAGGGTCCTTCGGGTCTCTAGAAGGGTCTGGGTTCTTTTAGAATGGTCCTGGGGGGCTCTAGAAGGGTGTGAGGGATTTTAAAAGGGTCTTGGGAGGCTCTAGAAGGGTCTGGTTTCTTTTAGAAGGATTCGGGGAGGGTCTAGAAGGGTCTGGGGGCTTTTGGAAGGGTCCTGGGGGCATCTAGAAGGGTCTGGAGGCTTTTAGAAGAGTTCTGGGGGGCTCTAGAAGGGTCTGGGTGCTTTTAGAAGGGTCCTGGGTCATCTAGAATGGTCTGGGGGCTTTTAGAAAGGTCCTGGGAGGATCCAGATGGGTCTGGGTGGTTTTAGAAGGATCCGGTGATGGTCTAGAAGGGTCTGGGTGCTTTTAGAAGGGTCCTGGGGGGCTCTACAAATGTCTGGAGGATTTTAGAAGGATCCGGGGAGGCTCTAGAAGTGTCTGGCGGCTTTTAGAAGGGTCCTTGGGAGCTCTAGAATGGTCTGGGTGCTTTCAGAAGGGTCCTGGGGTCCTCTAGAAGGGTCTGGGTGCTTTCAGAAAGGTCCTGGGTGGCTCTAGAAGGGTCTGGGGGCTTTTAGAAGGGTCCTGTGGGGCTGTAGAAGGGTCTGGGGGCTTTTAGATTGGTCCTGGGGGGCTCTAGAAGGGTCCGGGGGCTTTTAGAATGGTCCGTGGAGGCTCTAGAAGGGTCTGGGTGCTTTTAGAAGGGTCCTGGGGGGCTCTAGAAGGGTCTGGGGTCTATTAGAAGGATCCGGGGAGGGTCTAGAAGGCTCTGTGGGCATTTAGAAGGGTTATTGGTGGCTCTAGAAGGGTCTGGGGACCATTAGAGGAGCCCTGGGGTCCTCTAGAAGGGTCTGGGGGATTTTAGAAGGGTCCTGAGGAGCTCTAGAAGGGTCTGGGGGCTTTTACAAGGGTCCTGGGGGAATCTAGAAGGGTCTGGGGGCTTTTAGAAGGGTCCTGCGTGTCTCTAGAAGGGTCTGGGGGCTTTTAGAAGGGCCCTGGAGGACTCTAGAAGGCTCTGGGGTCTTTCAGAAGGGTCCTCGGGAGGTCTAGAATTGTCTGGGTGCTTTTAGAAAGGTCCTGGGAGGCTCTAGAAGGGTCTGGGTGCTTTTAGAAGGATTCGGGGAGGGTCTAGAAGAGTCTGGGGGCATTTAGAAGGGTCCTGTGGGGCTCTAGAGGGGTCTGGGTGCTTTTAGAAGGGTCCTGGGGCGGTCTAGAAGGGTCTGGGTGCTTTTAGAAGGGTCCTGGGGAGCTCTAGAAGGGTCTGGGGTCTTTTAGAAGGGTCCTGGGTGGCGCTAAAAGTGTCTGGGTGCATTTAGAAATGTCCTGGGGAGCTCTAGAGGGGTCTGGGGGCTTTCAGAAGGGTCCTGGGGGGCTCTAGAAGGGTCTGGAGGGTTTTAGAAGAGTTCTGGGGGGCTCTAGAAGGGTCTAGGGGCATTCAGAAGGGTCCTGGGGGCCTCTAGAAAGGTCTGGATGCTTTTAGAAGAGTCCTGGGGGGCTCTAGATGGGTCTGGGGACATTTAGAATGGTCCTGGAGGGTCTAGAAGGGTCTGGGGGAGTTTAGATAGGTCCTGGGGAGCTCTAGAAGGGTCTGGGTGCTTTTAGAAGGGTCCTGGGAGACTCTAGAAGGGTCTGAGTGCTTTTAGAAGGGTCCTTCGGGTCTCTAGAAGTGTCTGGGTTCTTTTAGAATGGTCCTGGGGGGCTCTAGAAGGGTGTGAGGGATTTTAAAAGGGTCCTGGGAGGCTCTAGAAGGGTCTGGTTGCTTTTAGAAAGATTCGGGGAGGGTCTAGAAGGGTCTGGGGGCTTTTAGAAGGGTCCTGGGGGCATCTAGAAGGGTCTGGAGGCTTTTAGAAGAGTTCTGGGGGGCTCTAGAAGGGTCTGGGGGCATTCAGAAGGGTCCTGGGGGCCTCTAGAATGGTCTGGAGTCTATTAGAAGAGTCCTGGGGGGCTCTAGATGGGTCTGGGGTCATTTAGAAGGGTCCTGGGGGGCTCTAGAAGGGTCTGGGGGCTTTCAGAAGTGTCCTGGGGGGCTCTAGAAGGGTCTGGGTGCTTTTAGAAGGGTCCTGGGTCATCTAGAATGGTCTGGGGGCTTTTAGAAAGGTCCTGGGAGGATCCAGATGGGTCTGGGTGGTTTTAGAAGGATCCGGTGATGGTCTAGAAGGGTCTGGGTGCTTTTAGAAGGGTCCTGGCGGGCTCTACAAATGTCTGGAGGATTTTAGAAGGATCCGGGGAGGCTCTAGAAGTGTCTGGCGGCTTTTAGAAGGGTCCTTGGGAGCTCTAGAAGGGTCTGGGTGCTTTCAGAAGGGTCCTGGGGGCCTCTAGAAGGGTCTGGGTGCTTTCAGAAAGGTCCTGGGTGGCTCTAGAAGGGTCTGGGGGCTTTTAGAAGGGTCCTGTGGGGCTGTAGAAGGGTCTGGGGGCTTTTAGATTGGTCCTGGGGGGCTCTAGAAGGGTCCGGGGGCTTTTAGAATGGTCCGTGGAGGCTCTAGAAGGGTCTGGGTGCTTTTAGAAGGGTCCTGGGGGGCTCTAGAAGGGTCTGGGGTCTATTAGAAGGATCCGGGGAGGGTCTAGAAGGCTCTGTGGGCATTTAGAAGGGTTATTGGTGGCTCTAGAAGGGTCTGGGGACCATTAGAGGAGCCCTGGGGTCGTCTAGAAGGGTCTGGGGGATTTTAGAAGGGTCCTGAGGAGCTCTAGAAGGGTCTGGGGGCTTTTACAAGGGTCCTGGGGGAATCTAGAAGGGTCTGGTGGCTTTTAGAAGGGTCCTGCGTGTCTATAGAAGGGTCTGGTGGCTTTTAGAGGGGCCCTAGAGGACTCTAGAAGGCTCTGGGGTCTTTGAGAAGGGTCCTAGGGGGCTCTAGAAGGGTCTGGGTGTTTTTAGAAGGGTCCTGGGGTGCTCTAGAAGGGTCTGGGAGCTTTTAGAAGGGTCCTGGGAGACGCTAGAAGGGTCTGAGGGCTTTTAGAAGGGTCCTGTAGGGTCTCTAGAAGGGTCTGGGGGCTTTTAGAAGGGTCGTGCGAGGCTCTAGAAGGGTCTGTGGGCTTTTAGAATGGTCCTGGGGGGCTCTAGAAGGGTCTGGGGGCTTTTGGAAGGGTCCTGGGAGGCTCTAGAAGTGTCTGGGTGCTTTTAGAATGGTCCTGGGGGCCTCTAGAAGGGTCTAGTTGCTTTTAGAAGGGTCCTGGGTGGCTCTAGAAGGGTCTGGGGGCTTTTAGAATGGTCCTGTGGGGCAGTAGAAGGGTCTGGGGGCTTTAGATGGGTCCTGGGGGGCTCTGGAAGGGTCCGGGGGCTTTCAGAAGGGTCCGTGGAGGCTCTAGAAGGGTCTGGGGACTTTTAGAAGGGTCCTGGGGGGCTCTAGAATGGTCTGGGGGCTATTAGAAGGATCCTTGGAGGGTCTAGAAGGGTCTGGGAGCTTTTTGAAGGGTCCTTGTTGGCTATAGAAGGGTCTGGGGACCATTAGAGGGGCACTGGGGTCCTCTAGAAGGGTCTGCGAGATTTTAGAAGGGTCCTGGGGAGCTCTAGAATTGTCTGGGGGCTTTTAGAAGGGTCCTGGAAGGCTCTAGAATGGTCTGGGGTCTTTTAGAAGGGTCCTGCGTGTCTCTAGAAGGGTCTGGAGGCTTTTAGAAGGGTCCTTGGGGGCTCTAGAATGGTCTGGGGACCATTAGAGGAGCCCTGGGGGCCTCTAGAACGGTCTCGGGGAGTTTAGAAGGGTCCTGGGCAGCTCTAGAAGGGTCTGGGGGCTTTTTGAAGGGTTCTGGTAGACTCTAGAAGGGTCTGGGGGCATTTAAAAGGGTCCTGCGGGTCTCTAGAAGGGTCTGGGGGCTTTTACAAGGGTCCTGGGGGGCTCTAGAAGGGTCTGGGGTCTTTTAGAAGGGTCCTGGGGGGCTCTAAAGTGTGTGCGGACTTTTAGAAGGGTCCTGGGGTCATCTAGAAGGCTCTGGGGGCTTTTAGAAGGGTCCTGGGGGCCTCTAGAAGTGTCTGCGGCCTTTTAGAATGGTCCTGGGAGGTTCTAGAATGGTCTGGGCGCTTTTAGAAGGATTCGGTTTGGGTCTAGAATGGTCTGGGGGCTGTTAGAAGTGTCCTGGGGAGCGCTAGAAGGGTCTGGGGGCTTTTAGAAGGGTCCTGGGTGGCGCTAGAAGTGTCTGGGTGCATTTAGAAGGGTCCTGGGTTGCTCTAGAAGGGTCTGGGCGCTTTCAGAAGGGTCCTGAGGGCCTCTGGAATGGTCTGGGGTCTTTTAGAAGAGTCCTGGGGTGCTCTAGATGGGTCTGGGGGCATTTAGAAGCGTCCTGGGGGGCTCTGGAAGGGTCTGGGGGAGTTTAGAATGGTCCTGGGGAGCTCTAGAAAGGTCTGGGTGCTTTTAGAAGGGTCCTGGTAGACTCTAGAATGGTCTGAGTGCTATTAGAAGGGTCCTGCGGGTCTCTAGAAGGGTCTGGGGGCTTTTAGAAGGTTCCTGGGGGGCTCTAGAAGGGTGTGAGTTCTTTTAGAATTGTCCTGGGAGCATCTTGAAGGCTCTGGGGTATTTTAGAAGGGTCCTGGGGGCCTCTAGAAGTGTCTGAGTGATTTTAAAAGGGTCCTGGGAGGCTCTAGAAGGGTCTGGTTGCTTTTAGAAATGTCCGTGGAGGCTCTAGAAGGGTCTGGGGCCTTTTAGAAGGGTCCTGGGGGGCTCTAGAAGGGTCTGGGTGCTATTAGAAGGATCCGGGGAGGGTCTAGAAGGCTCTGGGGGCTTTTAGAAGGGTCCTTGGGGGCTCTAGAAGGGTCTGGGGACCATTAGAGGAGCCCTGGCGGCCTCTAGAAGGGTCTGGGGGGTTTTAGAAGGGTCCTGGGGAGCTCTAGAAGGGTCTAGGGTCTTTTAGAATGGTCCTGGGGGAATATAGAAGGGTCTGGGGGCTTTTAGAAGCGTCCTGTGGGTCTCTAGAAGGGTCTGGGTGCTTTTAGAAGGGTCCTGGAGGAATCTAGAAGGGTCTGGGGGCTTTTAGAAGGGTCCTGCGGGTCTCTAGAAGGGTCTGGGTGCTTTTAGAATTGCCCTGGGGGGCTCTAGAAGGGTCTGGGTAGTTTTAGAAGGGTCCTGTGAGACTCTGGAAATGTCTGAGGGCTTCTAGAAGGGTCCTGTAGGGTCTCTAGAAGGGTATGGGTGCTTTTAGAAGGGTCCTGTGGGGCTCTAGAAGGGTCTGGGGGCATTTAGAAAGGTCCTGGGGGGCTCTAGAAGGGTCTGGGTGCTTTTAGAAGGGTCCTGGGAGGCTCTAGAAGGGTCTGGTTGCTTTTAGAATGGCCCTGGGAGGCTCTAGAAGGGTCTGGGGGCATTTTGAAGGGTCCAGGGGGCCTCTAGAAAGGTCTGGGTGCTTTTAGAAGGGTCCTGCGTGGCTCTAGAAATGTCTGGGGTCTATTAGAAGGATCCGGGGAGGGTCTAGAAGGCTCTGGGGCCTTTTAGAAGGGTCCTTGGGGGCTCTAGAAGGGTCTGGGGACCATTAGAGAAGCTCTGGTGGCCTCTAGAAGGGTCGGAGATTTTAGAAGGGTCCTGGGGATCTCTAGAAGTGTCTGGGGGCTTTTAGAAGGGTCCTGGGAGAATCTAGAAGGGTCTGGGGGCTTTTAGAAGGGTCCTGCGGGTCTCTAGAAGGGTCTGGGGGCTTTTAGAAGGGTCCTGGGGGGATCTAGAATGGTCTGGGTGCTCTTAGAAGGGTCCTGGGGGCCTCTAGAAATGTCTGCGGGATATTAGAAGGGTCCTGGGAGGCTCTAGAAGGGGCTGGGTGTTTTAGAAGGATTCGGGGAGGGTCTAGAAGGGTCTGGGGGCTTTTAGAAGGGTCCTGTGGTGATCTAGAAGCGTCTGGGTTCTTTTAGAAGGGTCCTGGGAGGCTCTAGAAGGGTCTGGGTGCTTTTTGAAGGGTCCTGGGGGTCTTTCGAAGGGTCTGGGGGCTTTTAGAATGGTCATGCGGGGCTCTAGAATGCTCTGGGGGCTTTTAGAAGAGTCCTGGGTGGCTTTAGAAGAGTGTGAGTGCTTTTAGAAGGGTCCTGAGGGCATCTAGATGGCTCTGGGGACTTTTAGAAGGGTCCTGGGGGCCTCTAGATGGGTCTGAGGATTTTTAGAATGGTCCTGGGAGGCTCTAGAAGTGTCTGGGTGATTTTAGAAGGGCCTGGGTGGCTCTAGAATGGTCTGGTTGCTTTTAGAAGGGTCCTGGTGGGCTCTAGAAGGGTCTGGGTGCTTTTAGAAATGTCCTGGGTGGCTCTAGAATGGTCTGGGGGCATTTAGAAGGGTCCCGGGGGGCTCTAGAAGGGTCTGGGGGCTTTTAGAAGGATCTTGGGGGCCTCTAGAAGGGTCTGGGGGCTTTTAGAAGGGTTCTGGGTGGCTCTAGAATGGTCTGGGGGCTTTTAGAAGCGTCCTGGGGGGCTCTAGAAGGGTGTGGTTGCTTTTAGAAGGGTCCTGGGGGCATCTACAAGGCTCTGGGGGCTTTCAGAAGGGTCCTGGGGGCTTCTAGAAGGGTCTGAAGGATTTTAGAAGGGTCCTGGGAGGCTGTAGAAGGGTCTGGGTGCTTTTAGAATGATCCGGGGAGGGTGTAGAAGGGTCTGGGTTCTTTTAGAAGGGTCCTGGGGGGCTCTAGAAGGGTCTGAGTGATTTCAGAAGGGCCTGTGTGGCTGTAGAAGTGTCTGGGGGCTTTTAGATGGGTCCTGGGGGGCTCTAGAAGGGTCCGGCGGCTTTTAGAATGGTCCGTAGAGGCTCTAGAAGGGTTCGGATGTCTTGTAGAAGGGTCCTGGGGGGCTCTAGAAGGGTCTGGGTTCTATTAGAAGGATCCAGGGAGGGTCTAGAAGGCTCGGGGGGCTTTTAGAAGGGTCCTTGGGGGCTCTAGAAGGGTCTGGGGAACATTAGATGGGCACTGGGGTCCTCTAGAAGGGTCTGGGGGATTTTAGAAGGGTCCTGGGGAGCTCTAGAATTGTCTGGGGGCTTTTAGAATGGTCCTGCTAGGCTCTAGAAGGGTCTGGGGTCTTTTAGAAGGGTCCTGCGTGTCTCTAGAAGGGTCTGAGTGCTTTTAGAAGGATTCGGGGAGGGTCTAGAAGGGTCTGGTGGCTTTTAGAAGGGTCCTGTGGGGCTCTCGAAGGGTCTGGGTGCTTTTAGAAGGGTACAGGGGGGCTCTAGAAGGGTCTGGGGGCTTTTAGAAGGGTCCTGGGGAGCTCTAGATGGGTCTGGGGGCTTTTAGAAGGGTCCTGGGTGGCGCTAGAAATGTCTGGGTGCATTTAGAAGGGTCCTGGGGAGCTCTAGAAGGGTCTGGAGGCTTTTAGAAGGGTCCTGGGGGGTCTAGAAGGGTCTGAGGGCATTCAGAAGGGTCCTGGGGGCCTCTAGAAGGGTCTGGAGGGTTTTAGAAGAGTCCTGGTGGGCTCTAGATGTGTCTGGGTGCTTTTAGAATGATCCGGGGATGGTCTAGAAGGGTCTGGGTGCTTTCAGAAGGGTCCTGGGTGCATCTAGAAGGGTCTGGGTGCTTTTAGAAGGGATCTGGGTGGCTCTAGAAGGGTCTGGGGGCTTTTAGAAGGGTTCTTTGGGGATGTAGAAGGGTCTGGGTGCTTTTAGATGGGTCCTGGGGGGCTCTAGAAGGGTCTGGGGACCATTAGAGGGGCCCTGGGGGCCTCTAGAAGGGTCTGGGGGATTTTAGAAGGGTCCTGGGGAGCTCTAGAAGTGTCTGGAGCCTTTTAGAAGGGTCCTGGGGGGCTCTAGAAGGGTGTTAGGGCTTTTAGAAGCGTCCTGGGGGCATCTAGAAGGCTCTGGGGTCTATTAGAAGGGTCCTGGGGGGCTCTAGAAGGGTCTGGGGGCTTTTAGAATGGTCTTGGGGGGCTCTAGAAGGGTCTGGGTCTTTTAGAAGGGTCCTGGTGGGCTCTAGAAGGATCTGGGGACAGTTAGGAGGGTCCTGAGGGGATGTTGAATGGTCTGAGTGCTTTTAGATGGGTCCTGTAGGGCTAAAAAAGGTTCCTAACCCTATCCCTAACCCTAACTCTTACTCTAACCCTAACTCTAACACAAAGCCAAACCCTAACCCTAACCCTAACCCTAACCCTAACCCTAACTCTAACCCTAACCCTAACCCTAAACATAACTCTAACCCTAACCCTAACTCTAACTCTAACTATAACCCTAACCCTAACCCTAACCCTAATCCTAACCCTAACCCTAACCCTAACCCTAACCCTAACCCTAACCCTAACCCTAACCCTAACTCTAACTATAACCCTAACCCTAACCCTAACCCTAACCCTAACCCTAACTCTAACTATAACCCTAACCCTAACCCTAACCCTGCCTCTAACCCCTAGAAGTATCTGGGGGCTTTTAGAAGAGTCCTTGAAGGATCTAGGAGGGTCTAGGGTCTCTAAAAATGTTCCTAAGGGGCTCCGGAAGGGTTTGGGGTCTTTTAGAAGGGTCCTCGGTGGATCTAGAAGGGTCTAGGGTATTGTAGAAGGGTCCTAAGGGGGTTTAGTAGGGCCTGGGGGGCTTTATAAGATTTTGGGGGCCTTTATAAGGTTTTGGGGGGCTCTAGAAAGTCCGGGGGCTTTGAGAAGCACACTGGGGGGCTCTAAAAGTGTCTGGGGGATTTTAGAATGTTCCTGGGGGCTCTAGACGTGTCTGGGTGCTTTTAGAAGGTTCCTGGGGGGGCTCTAGAATCTGGGTGCTTCTAGAGCAAAATTTTAATTTTGCACATTTGGGGAATTCGCAGGGCTCAGCACACCCGGAGTGCAAAGGATGAGCCTGGCCTGGGAAAAGCCCCCAAGGACCCTTCCAAAAGCCCCCAGACCCTTCTGGAGACGTTTCAGGTTCCTTTGAAAAGGCCCCAGACCCTTCTAGAGCCTCCCAAGACCCTTCTAAAAGCCCCCAGACCCTTCTAGACCCTCCCCGGATCCTTCTAAAAGCCCCCAGACCCTTCTAGAGCCACCCAGGACCCTTCTAAAAGCCCCCCAGACCCTTCTAGAGGACCCAGGGCCCCTCTTAAGCCACCCCGTCATTTCTAGAGCCCCCCAGGACCCTTCTAAAAGACCCCAGACCATTCTAGAGCACCCCAGGACACTTCTAAAAGCCCCCAGACCCTTCTAGAGCCCCCCAGGACCCTTCTCAAAACTTCCAGACCCTTCTAGAGCCCCCCAGGACCCTTCTAAAAGCCCCCAGACCCTTCTAGAGGCCCCAGGGCCCCTCTTAAGCAGCCCCGTCCCTTCTAGAGCATCCCAGGACCCTTCTAAAAGCCCCCCAGACCCTTCCTAGAGCAACCCAGGACCCTTCTAAAAGCCCCCAGACCCTTCTAGAGCCCCCCCCGGACCCTTCTAAAATCCACTAGACCCTTCTAAGGCCCCCAGGACCCTTCTGAAAGCCCCCAGAACCTTCTAGAGCCCCACAGGACCCTTCTAAAAGCACCCAGACCATTCTTGAGCCCCCCAGGACCCTTCTAAAAGCACCCAGACTCTTCTAATGACCCCCAGGACCATTCTGAAAGCCCCCAGAACCTCCTAGAGCCACCCAGGACAATTCTAAAAGACCCCAGACCATTCTAGCCCCCCCCCGGACCCTTCTACAAGCCCCCAGACCCTTCTACAGCCCCCCAGGACCCTTCTAATAGCCCCCAGACTTGTCTAGAGGCCACCAGGACCCTTCTAAAAGTCCCCAGACATTTCTAGAGGCCCCCAGGACCCTTATAAAAGCACCCCAGACCCTTCCAGAGCCTCCCAGGACCCTTCTGAACGCCCCCAGACCCTTCTAGAGGCACCCAGGACCCTTCTAAAAGCCTCTAGACCCTTCTAGAGCCCCCCAGGACCCTTCTAAAAGCACCCAGACCCCTTCTAGAGCCTCCCAGGATAATTCTAAATGCCCCCAGACCCTTCAAAACCCCCAGGACACTTCTAAAACAGACCCTTCTAGAACACCCTAGGATCCTTCAAAAAGCATAAAGACCCTTCTAGACCGTCCCCGGATCATTCTAAAAGCACCCAGACCCTTCTAGAGCCTCCCAGGACCCCTCTAAAAGCCCCCAGACCCTTCTAGAGACACCCAGGACCCATCTAAAAGCCCCCAGACCATTCTAGAGCCCCCCAGGACACATCTAAAAGCCCCCAGACCCTTCTAGAGCCCCCCAGGACCATTCTAAAAGACCACAGACCCTTCTAGAGGCCCCCAGGACGCTTCTAAAAGTCCCGAGACCCTTCTAGAGCGCCCCAGGACCCTTCTAAAAGCCCCCAGACCCTTCTAGCGGCACCCACGACCTTTCTACACGCCCCCAGACCCTTCTAGAGCCTCCCAGGACCCTTCTAAAAGCACCCAGACCCTTCTAGAGGCCCCCAGGACCCTTCTAAAAGCCCCCAGACCCTTCTAGAGACACCCAGGACCCTTCTACAAGCCCCCAGACCCTTCTAGATCCACCCAGGACCCTTCTAAAAGCACCCAGACCCTTCTAGAGGCCCCCAGGACGCGTCTAAAAGCCTCTAGATACTTCTAGAGCCCCCCAGGACCTTTCTAAAATCACCCACACCCTTCTAGAGGCTCCCCGGACCCTTATAAAAGCACCCCGACCCTTCTAGAGCCTCCCAGTACCCTTCTAAAAGCAACCAGACCCTTCTAGAGAACCCCAGGACCCTTCTAAAAGCCCCCAGACCCTTCTAGACCCTCCCCGGATCCTTCTAAAAGACCCCAGACTCTTCTAGAGCCCCCTAGGATCCTTCAAAAAGCACCCAGATCTTTCTAGACCGTCCCCGGATCATTCTAAAAGCCCCCAGACCCTTCTAGAGCCCCCCAGGATCATCCTAAAAGCCCCCAGACCCTTCTAGAGCCCCCTAGGACCCATCTAAAAGCCCCCAGACCCTTCTAGAGGCCCCTAGGACCCTTCTAAAAGACCCCAGACCCATCTAGACCCTCTCCGGATCCTTCGAAAAGACCCCAGACCCTTCTAGAGCCCCCCAGGATCATTCTAAAAGCCCCCAGACCCTTCTAGAGCCCCCCAGTACCCTTCTAAAAGCCCCTAGACCCTTCTAGAGCCCCCCAGGACCCTTCTAAATGCCCCCAGGCGCTTCAAGAGGAACCCAGGGCCCCTCTTAGGAACCCCGTCCCTTCTAGAGCACCCCAGGACCCTTCTAAAAGTCCCCAGACCCTTCTAGAGCACCCCCGGACCCATCTACAAGCCCCCAGACCCTTCTAGAGCCCCCCCGGACCCTTCTAAAGCGCCCAGACGCTTCTAGAGATCCCCAGGACCCTTCTGAAAGCCCCCAGAACATTCTAGAGCCCTCCAGGATCCTTCTAAGCACCAGACCCTTCTAGAGCATCCGAGGACCCTTCTAAAATTCCCAGGACCCTTCTAAATCCCCAGACCCTTCTAGAGCACCCCAGGACACATCTAAAAGCACCCAGACCCTTCTAGAGCCCCCCCGGACCATTGGCCCTAAAAGCCCCCAGACCCTTCTAGAGCCCCCAGGACCCTTCTAAAAGAACCCCAGAACCCTTCTAGAGCCCCCAGGACCCATCTACAAGCCCCAGACCCTTCTAGAGCATCCCAGGACCCTTCTAAATGCACCCAGACCCATCTAGATCCTCCCCCAGACCCTTCTAAAGCCACCCAGGACCCTTCTAGAGCCCCCAGACCCTTCTAAAAGCCCAGCCTTCTAGAGCTCCAGGACCCTTCTAAAAGCACCCAGACCATTCTAGAGCACCCCAGGACCCTTCTAAAAGCCCCCAGACCATTCTAGAGCCACCCAGGACCCTTCTAAAAGACCCCAGACCCTTCTAGAGCCACCCAGGACCTTTCTGAAAGCCTGCAGAACATTCTAGAGTCAACCAGGACCCTTCTAAAGGCACACAGACCCTTCTAGAGCCCCCCAGGACCCTTCTAAAAGCCCCCAGACCCTTCTAGAGACCCCCAGGACCCTTCTGAAAGCCCCACCTTCTAGAGCCCTCCAGGACCCTTCTAAAAACCCCCAGACCCTTCTAGAGAATCCGAGGACCCTTCTAAAATTCCCCAGACCCTTCTAGAGCCCCCCCGGACCCTTCTAAAAGCCCCCAGACCCTTCTAGAGCCACCCAGGACCATTCTAAAAGCCCCGACCCTCTAGACCCCAGGCCTTCTAGAGCCCCCAGGACCCTTCTGAAAGCCCCCAGAACATTCTAGAGCCCCCAGACTATTCTAAAAACCCCCAGTCTAGAGCATCCGAGGACCCTTCTAAAAGCACCCAGACCATTCTAGAGCATCCCAGGACCCTTCTAAAAGCACCCAGACCCTTCTAGAGGCCCTAGGACCCTTCTAAAAGCCCCCAAGACCCTTCTAGAGCCCCAGGACCCTTCTAAAGCCGCACCATTCTAGAGCCCCCCAGGACCCTTTTAAAGGCCCCCAGACCCTTCTAGACCCTCCCCGGATCATTCTAAAAGCCCCAGATTCTTCTAGAGCCTCCCAGGACCCTTCTAATAGCCCCCCGACCTTTCTAGACCCTCCCCGGATCCTTCTAAATGAACCCAGACCCTTCTAGGGCCCCCCAGAACCCCTCTTAAGCCTCCAGACCATTGTAGAGCCCCCCAGGACCCGTCTAAAAGCGCCCAGACCCTTCTAGACCCTACCTGATCATCTAAGCCCTGATCATTCTAAAGACCTCCAGGACCTTCTAACTCCCAGGACTATTCTAAAAGAACCCAGACCATTCTAGACCCTCCCCGGATTATTCTAAAAGCCCCCAGACCCTTCTAGAGCCACCCAGACCCTTCTAAAAGCCTCCAGTCCCTTCTAGAGCCCCCCAGGACCCTTCTAAAAGACCCCAGACCCTTCTAGAGCCGCCTAGGATCTTTCAAAAAGCATAAAGACCCTTCTAGACCGTCCCCGGATCATTCTAAAAGCCCCCAGACCCTTCTAGAGCCCCTCAGGACCCTTCTAAATGCCCCCAGACCCTTCTAGAGAACCCCAGGACCCATCTAAAAGACCCCAGATCCTTCTAGAGGCCCCCAGGACACTTCTAAAAGCCCCCAGACCCTTCTAGATCCTCCCAGGACCTTTCTAAAAGCCCCCAAACATTTCTAGAGGCCCCAGGACCCTTCTAAAAGCCCCAGACCCTTCTAGAGCACCCCAGGACCCTTCTAAAAGCCCCCCAGACCCTTCTTAAGCCCACCAGGACCCTTCTAAAAGCCCCCAGACCCTTCTAGCGGCACCCAGGACTCTTCTAAAGCCCCCAGACCCTTCTAGAACCCCCCAGGACCCTTCTAAAATCACCCAGACCCTTCTAGAGGCCCCCAGGACCCTTCTAAAAGCCCCCAGACCCTTCTAGAGCCCCCCAGGACCCTTCTACAAGCACCCAGACCCTTCTAGAGCCTCCCAGGACCATTCTAAAAGCACCCAGACCCTTCTAGCGGCCCCCAGGACCCTTCTAAAAGCAACCAGACCCTTCTAGAGCATCCGAGGACCCTTATAAAAGCACCCAGACCCATCTAGAGGCTCCCCGGACCCTTATAAAAGCACCCAGACCATTCTAGAGCCTCCCAGTACCCTTCTAAAAGCAACCAGACCCTTCTAGAGAACCCCAGGACCCTTCTAAAAGCCCCCAGACCCTTCTAGACCCTCCCCGGATCCTTCTAAAAGCCCCCAGACCCTTCTAGAGCCACCTAGGATCCCTCAAAAAGCACCCAGACCTTTCTAGACCGTCCCCGAATCATTCTAAAAGCCCCCAGACCCTTCTAGAGCCCCCCAGGATCATTCTAAAAGCCCCCAGACCCTTCTAGAGCCCCCTAGGACCCATCTAAAAACCCCCAGACCCTTCTAGAGGCCCCTAGGACCATTCTAAAAGACCCCAGACCCTTCTAGACCCTCCCCGGATCCTTCGAAAAGAACCCAGACCCTTCTAGAGCCCCCCAGGATCATTCTAAAAGCCCCCAGACCCTTCTAGAGACCCCCAGGACCCTTCTAAATGCCCCCAGACCCTTCAAGAGGTACCCAGGGCCCCTCTTAAGGAACCCCGTCCCTTCTAGAGCACTCCAGGACCCTTCTAAATGTCCCCAGACCCTTCTAGAGCACCCCAGGACCATTCTAAAAGCACCCAGACCCTTCTAGAGCCCCCCCGGACCCTTCTAAACGCGCCCAGACGCTTCTAGAGGACCCCAGGACCCTTCTGAAAGCCAGCAGAACATTCTAGAGTCACCCAGGACCCTTCTAAAGGCACCCAGACCCTTCTAGAGCCCCCCAGGACCCTTCTAAAAGCGCCCAGACCCTTCTAGAGACTCCCAGGACCCTTCTGAAAGCCCCCAGAACCTTCTAGAGCCCTCCAGGACACTTCTAAAAGCACCCAGACCCTTCTAGAGCATCCGAGGACCCTTCTAAAATTCCCCAGACCCTTCTAGAGCACCCCAGGACACTTCTAAAAGCCCCCAGACCCTTCTAGAGCCCCACCGGACCCTTCTAAAAGACCCCAGACCCTTCTAGAGCCACCCAGGACCTTTTTAAAAGCCCCCAGACCCTTCTAGAGCATCCCAGGACCCTTCTAAAATCCCCCAGACCCATCTAGATCCTCCCAGGACCATTCTAAAAGACCCCAGACCCTTCTAGATCCTCCCAGGACCCTTCTAAAAGACCCCAGACCATTCTAGAGCACCCCAGGACCCTTCTAAAAGCCCCCAGACCCTTCTAGAGCCCCCCAGGACCCTTCTAAAAGCCCCCAGACCCTTCTAGAGCCACCCAGGACCCTTCTAAAAGCCAGCAGAACATTCTAGAGTCACCCAGGACCCTTCTAAAGGCACCCAGACCCTTCTAGAGCCCCCCAGGACCCTTCTAAAAGCCCGCAGACCCTTCTAGAGACCCCCAGGACCTTTCTGAAAGCCCCCAGAACCATCTAGAGCCCTCCAGGACCCTTCTAAAAGCCCCCAGACACTTCTAGAGAATCCGAGGACCCTTCTAAAATTCCCCAGACCCTTCTAGAGCCCCCCCGGACCCTTCTAAAAGCCCCCCAGACCCTTCTAGAGCCACCAAGGACCCTTCTAAAAGTTCCCAGATTCTTCTAGAGCCCCCCCGGACCCTTGTAAAAGCCCCCAAACCCTTCTAGAGGCCCCCAGGACCCTTATAAAAGCACCCAGACCCTTCCAGAACCTCCCAGGACCCTTCTACATGCACCCAGACCCTTCTAGAGCCCCGCAGGACCCTTCTAATAGCCCCCAGACCCGTCTAGATGCCACCAGGACCCTTCTAAAAGTCCCCAGATTCTTCTAGAGCCCCCCCGGACCCTTATAAAAGCCCCCAGACCCTTCTAGAGGACCCCAGGAACCCTTATAAAAGCACCCAGACCCTTCCAGAGCCTCACAGGTCCCTTCTAAACGCCCCCAGACCCTTCTAGAGGCCCCCAGGACCCTTCTAAAAGCCTCTAGACCCTTCTAGAGCCTCCCAGGACCCTTCTAAAAGCTCCCAGACCCTTCTAGAGCCTCCCCTGACCATTCTAAAAGCCCCCAGACCCTTCTAGAGCCCCCCAGGACCCTTCTAAAAGACCCCAGACCCTTCTAGAGCCGCCTAGGATCCTTCAAAAAGCATAAAGACCCTTCTAGACCGTCCGCGGATCATTCTAAAAGCCCCCAGACCCTTCTAGAGCCCCTCAGGACCCTTCTAAATGCCCCCAGACCCTTCTAGAGAACCCCAGGACCCATCTAAAAGCACCCAGATCCTTCTAGAGGCCTCCAGGACCCTTCTAAAAGCCTCCAGACCCTTCTAGAGCCCCCCCGGACCATTCTAACAGCTCCCAGACCATTCTAGAGCCCACCAGGACCCTTCTAAAATCCCCCAGACCCTTCTAGACCCTCCCCGGATCCTTCTAAAAGCCCCCAGACCCTTCTAGATCCTCCCAGGACATTTCTAAAAGCCCCCAGACCTTTCTAGAGCCCCCCAGGACCATTCTAAAAGAACCCAGACCCTTCTAGAGCACCCCAGGACCCTTCTAAAAGCCCCCAGACCCTTCTTGAGCCCCCCAGGACCCTTCTAAAAGCCCCCAGACCCTTCTAGCGGCACCCAGGACCCTTCTACAAGACCCCAGACCCTTCTAGAGCCCCCCAGGACCCTTCTAAAAGCTCCCAGACCCTTCTAGATGTCCCCAGGACCCTTCTAAAAGCCGCCAGACCCTTCTAGAGACCCCCGGACCCTTCTACAAGCCCCCAGACCCTTCTAGATCCACCCAGGACCCTTCTAAAGAAACCAGACCCTTCTAGAGGATCCCAGGACCCGTCTAAAAGCCTCTAGACCCTTCTAGAGCCCCCCAGGACCTTTCTAAAAGCACCCAGACCCTTCTAGATGCTCCCGGACCCTTCTAAAAGCCCCCAGACCCTTCTAGAGCCTCCCAGTACCCTTCTAAAAGCAACCAGACCCTTCTAGAGAACCCCAGGACACTTCTAAAAGCCCCCAGACACTTCTAGACCCTCCCCGGATCCTTCTAAAAGCCACCAGACCCTTCTAGAGCCCCCTAGGATCCTTCAAAAAGCACCCAGACCTTTCTAGACCGTCCCCGGATCCTTCGAAAAGAACCCAGACCCTTCTAGAGCCCCCCAGGATCATTCTAAAAGCCCCCAGACCCTTCTAGAGCCCCCCAGTACCCTTCTAAAAGCCCCTAGACCCTTCTAGAGCCCCCAGGACCCTTCTAAATGCCCCCAGACCCTTCAAGATGAACCCAGGGCCCCTCTTAAGGAACCCCGTCCCTTCTAGAGCACCCCAGGACCCTTCTAAAAGTCCCCAGACCCTTCTAGAGCACCCCCGGACCCTTCTAAAAGCACCCAGTCCCTTCTAGAGCCCCCCCGGACCCTTCTAAAAGCGCCCAAACGCTTCTAGAGATCCTCAGGACCCTTCTGAAAGCCTCCAGAACATTCTAGAGCCCTCCAGGATCCTTCTAAAAGCACCCAGACCCTTCTAGAGCATCCGAGGACCCTTCTAAAAGCCCCCAGACCATTTTAGAGCCCCCCCGAACCCTTCTAAAAGCCCCCAAACCCTTCTAGAGCCCCCCCGGACCCTTCTAAAAGCCCCCAGACCCTTCTAGAGCCACCCAGGACCCTTCTAAAAGCACCCAGAACCTTCTAGAGCCCCCCAGGACCCATCTACATGCCCCCAGACCCTTCTAAATCATCCCAGGACCCTTCTAAAAGCACCCAGACCCATCTATATCCTCCCAGGACCCTTCTAAAAGCCCCCAGACCCTTCTAGAGCCACCCAGGACCCTTCGAAAAGCCCCCAGACCCTTCTAGAGCCACCCAGGACCTTTCTAAAAGCCCCCAGACCCTTCTAGAGCCTCCCAGGACCCTTCTAAAAGCCCCCAGACCATTCTAGAGCACCCAGGACCCTTCTAAAAGAACCCAGACCATTCTAGAGCCACCCAGTACCCTTCTAAAAGACCCCAGACCCTTCTAGAGCCACCCAGGACCTTTCTAAAAGCCCCCAGACCCTTCTAGAGCCTCCCAGGACCCTTCTAAAAGCCCCCAGACCATTCTAGAGCACCCCAGGACCCTTCTAAAGAACCCAGACCATTCTAGAGCCACCCAGTACCCTTCTAAAAGACCCCAGACCCTTCTAGAGCCACCCAGGACCCTTCTGAAAGCCTGCAGAACATTCTAGAGTCACCCAGGACCCTTCTAAAGGCACCCAGACCCTTCTAGAGCCCCCCAGGACCATTCTAAAAGCCCCCAGACCCTTCTAGAGACCCCCAGGACCAATCTGAAAGCCCCCAGAACATTCTAGAGCCCTCCAGGACCCTTCTAAAAACCCCCAGACCCTTCTAGAGAATCCGAGGACCCTTCTAAAATTCCCCAGACCCTTCTAGAGCCCCCCCGGACCCTTCTAAAAGCCCCCAGACCCTTCTAGAGCCACCCAGGACCATTCTAAAAGCCCCCAGACCCTTCTAGAGACCCCCAGGACCCTTCTGAAAGCCCCCAGAACATTCTAGAGCCCCCCAGGACCCTTCTAAAAGCACCCAGACCCTTCTAGAGCATCCGAGGACCCTTCTAAAAGCACCCAGACCATTCTAGAGCATCCCAGGACCCTTCTAAAAGCACCCAGACCCTTCTAGAAGCACCCAGACCCTTCTAGAGGCCCCTAGGACCCTTCTAAAAGCCCCCAGACCCTTCTAGAGGCCCCCAGGACCCTTCTAAAAGCCCCCAGACCATTCTAGAGCCCCCCAGGACCCTTCTACAGGCCCCCAGACCCTTCTAGACCCTCCCCGGATCATTCTAAAAGCCCCCAGATTCTTCTAGAGCCTCCCAGGACCCTTCTAATAGCCCCCCGACCTTTCTAGACCCTCCCCGGATCCTTCTAAATGAACCCAGACCCTTCTAGGGCCCCCCAGAACCCCTCTTAAGCCTCCAGACCATTGTAGAGCCCCCCAGGACCCGTCTAAAAGCGCCCAGACCCTTCTAGACCCTACCCTGATCATTCTAAAAGACCCCAGACCCTTCTAAAACCTCCCAGGACTATTCTAAAAGAACCCAGACCATTCTAGACCCTCCCCGGATTATTCTAAAAGCCCCCAGACCCTTATAGAGCCTCCCAGACCCTTCTAAAAGCCTCCAATCCCTTCTAGAGCCCCCCAGGACCCTTCTAAAAGACCCCAGACCCTTCTAGAAAGCATAAAGACCCTTCTAGACCGTCCCCGGATCATTCTAAAAGCCCCCAGACCCTTCTAGAGCCCCTCAGGACCCTTCTAAATGCCCCCAGACCCTTCTAGAAAACCCCAGGACCCATCTAAAAGACCCCAGATCCTTCTAGAGGCCCCCAGGACCCTTCTAAAAGCCCCCAGACCCTTCTAGATCCTCCCCGAATCCTTCTAAAAGCACCCAGACATTTCTAGAGTCCCCAGGACCCTTCTAAAAGAACCCAGACCCTTCTAGAGCGCCCCAGGACCCTTCTAAAAGCCCCCAGACCCTTCTAGAGCACCCCAGGACCCTTCTAAAAGCCCCCAGACCCTTCTTAAGCCCACCAGGACCCTTCTACAAGCCCCCAGACCCTTCTAGAACCCCCCAGGACCCTTCTAAAAGCACCCAGACCCTTCTAGAGGCCCCCAGGACCCTTCTAAAAGCCCCCAGACCCTTCTAGAGCCCCCCAGGACCCTTCTACAAGCACCCAGACCCTTCTAGAGCCTCCCAGGACCATTCTAAATGCACCCAGACCATTCTAGAGGCCCCCAGGACCCGTCTAAAAGCCTCTAGACCCTTCTAGAGCCCCCCAGGACCTTTCTAAAATCACCCAGACCTTTCTAGAGACTCCCCGGACCCTTATAAAAGCACCCAGACCATTATAGAGCCTCCTAGTACCCTTCTAAAAGCAACCAGACCATTCTAGAGAACCCCAGGACCCTTCTAAAAGCCCCCAGACCCTTCTAGACCCTCCCCGGATCCTTCTAAAAGCCGCCAGACCCTTCTAGAGCCCCCTAGGATCCTTCAAAAAGCACCCAGACCTTTCTAGACCGTCCCCGGATCATTCTAAAAGCCCCCAGACCCTTCTAGAGCCCCCCAGGATCATTCTAAAAGCCCCCAGACCCTTCTAGAGCCCCCTAGGACCCATCTAAAAACCCCCAGACCCTTCTAGAGGCCCCTAGGACCTTTCTAAAAGACCCCAGACCCTTCTAGACCCTCCCCGGATCCTTCGAAAAGACCCCAGACCCTTCTAGAGCCCCCCAGGATCATTCTAAAAGTCCCCAGACCCTTCTAGAGCCCCCCAGTACCCTTCTAAAAGCCCCTAGACCCTTCTAGAGCCCCCCAGGACCCTTCTAAATGCCCCCAGACCCTTCAAGAGGTACCCAGGTCCCTTCTCAAGGAACCCCGTCCCTTCTAGAGCACCCCAGGACCCTTCTAAAAGTCCCCAGACCATTCTAGAGCACCCCAGGACCATTCTAAAAGCACCCAGACCCTTCTAGAGCCCCCCCGGACCCTTCTAAAAGAGCCCAGACGATTCTAGAGGACCCCAGGACCCTTCTGAAAGCCAGCAGAACATTCTAGAGTCACCCAGGACCCTTCTAAAGGCACCCAGACCCTTCTAGAGCCCCCCAGGACCCTTCTAAAAGCGCCCAGACCCTTCTAGAGACTCCCAGGACCCTTCTGAAAGCCCCCAGAACCTTCTAGAGCCCTCCAGGACACTTCTAAAAGCACCCAGACCCTTCTAGAGCATCCGAGGACCCTTCTAAAATTCCCCAGACCCTTCTAGAGCACCCCAGGACACTTCTAAAAGCACCCAGACCCTTCTAGAGCCCCACCGGACCCTTCTAAAAGCCCCCAGACCCTTCTAGAGCCACCCAGGACCCTTCTAAAAGCACCCAGAACCTTCTAGAGCCCCCCAGGACCCATCTACAAGCCCCCAGACCCTTCTAGAGCATCCCAGGACCCTTCTAAAAGCCCCCAGACCCATCTAGATCCTCCCAGGACCATTCTAGATCCTCCCAGGACCCTTCTAAAAGCCCCCAGACCATTCTAGAGCACCCCAGGACCCTTCTAAAAGCCCCCAGACCCTTCTAGAGCCCCCCAGGACCCTTCTAAAAGCCCCCAGACCCTTCTAGAGGAACCCAGGACCCTTCTGAAAGCCACCAGAACATTCTAGAGTCACCCAGGATCCTTCTAAAGGCACTCAGACCCTTCTAGAGCCCCCCAGGACCCTTCTAAAAGCCCCCAGACCCTTCTAGAGACCCCCTGGACCTTTCTGAAAGCCCCCAGAACCATCTAGAGCCCTCCAGGACCCTTCTAAAAGCCCCCAGACACTTCTAGAGAACCGAGGACCCTTCTAAAATTCCCCAGACCCTTCTAGAGCCCCCCCGGACCCTTCTATAAGCCCCCAGACCCTTCTAGAGCCACCCAGGACCCTTCTAAAAGTCCCCAGATTCTTCTAGAGCCCCCCCGGACCATTGTAAAAGCCCCCAAACCATTCTAGAGGCCCCCAGGACCCTTATAAAAGCACCCAGACCCTTCCAGAACCTCCCAGGACCCTTCTACAAGCGCCCAGACCCTTCTAGAGCCCCCCAGGACCCTTCTAATAGCCCCCAGACCCGTCTAGATGCCACCAGGACCCTTCTAAAAGTCCCCAGATTCTTCTAGAGCCCCCCCGGACCCTTATAAAAGCCCCCAGACCCTTCTAGAGGACCCCAGGACCCTTATAAAAGCACCCAGACCCTTCCAGAGCCTCACAGGTCCCTTCTAAACGCCCCCAGACCCTTCTAGAGGCCCCCAGGACCCTTCTAAAAGCCTCTAGAAACTTCTAGAGCCTCCCAGGACCCTTCTAAAAGCCCCCAGACCCTTCTAGAGCCTCCCCTGACCATTCTAAAAGCCCCCAGACCCTTCTAGAGCCCCCCAGGACCCTTCTAAAAGACCCTAGACCATTCTAGAGCCGCCTAGGATCCTTCAAAAAGCATAAAGACCCTTCTAGACCGTCCGCGGATCATTCTAAAAGCCCCCAGACCCTTCTAGAGCCCCTCAGGACCCTTCTAAATGCCCCCAGACCCTTCTAGAGAACCCCAGGACCCATCTAAAAGCCCCCAGATCCTTCTGGAGGCCTCCAGGACCCTTCTAAAAGCCTCCAGACCCGTCTAGAGCCCCCCCGGACCATTCTAAAAGAACCCAGACCTTTCTAGAGCCCCCCAGGACCCTACTAAAAGCTCCCAGACCCTTCTAGAGCCCCCCAGGACCCTTCTAAAAGCCCCCAGACCCTTCTAGACCCTCTCCGGATCCTTCTAAAAGCCCCCAGACCCTTCTAGATCCTACCAGGACCTTTCTAAAAGCCCCCAGACCTTTCTAGAGGCCCCAGGACCATTCTAAAAGCCCCCAGAACCTTCTAGAGCCCCCCAGGACCCTTCTAAAAGCCCCCAGACCCTTCTAGAGCACCCCAGGACCCTTCTAAAAGCCCCCAGACCCTTCTTGAGCCCCCCAGGACCCTTCTAAAAGCCCCCAGACCCTTCTAGCGGCACCCAGGACCCTTCTACAAGCCCCCAGACCCTTCTAGAGCCCCCCAGGACCCTTCTAAAAGCTCCCAGACCCTTCTAGATGTCCCCAGGACCCTTCTAAAAGCCGCCAGACCCTTCTAGAGACCCCCGGACCCTTCTACAACCCCCCAGACCCTTCTAGATCCACCCAGGACCCATTTAAAAGCAACCAGACCCTTCTAGAGGACCCCAGGACCCGTCTAAAAGCCTCTAGACCCTTCTAGAGCCCCCCAGGACCTTTCTAAAAGCACCCAGACCCTTCTAGATGCTCCCCGGACCCTTATAAAAGCCCCCAGACCCTTCTAGAGCCTCCCAGTACCCTTCTAAAACCAACCAGACCCTTCTAGAGCATCCGAGGACCCTTATAAAAGCACCCAGACCCTTCTAGAGCATCCCAGGACCCTTCTAAAAGCCCCCAGACCCTTCTAGAGGCCCCTAGGACCCTTCTAAAACCCCCCAGAACCCTCTAGAGCCAACCAGGACTCTTCTAAAAGCCCCCAGACCCTTCTAGAGCCTCCCAGGACCCTTCTAAAAGCACCCAGACCCTTCTAGAGCACCCCAATACCATTCTAAAGGCCCCCAGACCTTTCTAGACCCTCCCCGGATCATTCTAAATGCCCCCAGACCCTTCAAGAGCCCCCCAGGATCATTCTAAAAGCCCCCAGACCATTGTAGAGCACCCTAGGACCCATCTAAAAGCCCCCAGACCCTTCTAGAGGCCCCTAGGACCCTTCTAAAAGACCCCAGACCCTTCTAGACCCTCCCCGGATCCTTCGAAAAGACCCCAGACCCTTCTAGAGCCCCCCAGGATCATTCTAAAAGCCCCCAGACCCTTCTAGAGGCCCCCATCAACCTTCTAAAAGTCCCCAGACCATTCTAGAGCCCCCCAGGACCCTTCTAAAGGCCCCCAGACCCTTCTAGACCCTCCCCGGATCATTCTAAAAGCCCCAGATTCTTCTAGAGCCTCCCAGGACCCTTCTAATAGCCCCCCGACGTTTCTAGACCCTCCCCGGATCCTTCTAAATGAACCCAGACCTTTCTAGGGCCCCCCAGAACCCCTCTAAAAGCCTCCAGACCTTGTAGAGCCCCCCAGGACCCGTCTAACAGCGCCCAGACCCTTCTAGACCCTCCCCTGATCATTCTAAAAGACCCCAGACCCTTCTAAAAACTCCCAAGACTATTCTAAAAAACGAGACCCTTCTAGACCCACCCCGGATTATTCTAAAAGGCCCCAGACCCTTCTAGACCCCCCCAAGACCCTTCTAAAAGCCTCCAGACCCTTCTAGAGCCCCCCCGAACCACTCTAATAGTTCTCAGACCCTTCTAGAGGCCCCCAGGACCCTTCTATAAGTCCCCAGACCCTTCTAGAGAACCCCAGGAACATTCTAAAAGCCCCCAGACCATTCTAGAGCCTCCCAGGAGCCTTCTAAAAACCCCCAGACCCTTCTAGAGCCCCCCCGGACCACTCTAATAGATCCCAGACCCTTCTAGAGGCCCCCAGGATACTTCTAAATGCCCCCAGACCCTTCTAGATAAGCCCGGGACCCTTCTAAAAGCCCCCAGACCCCTCTAGAGCCACCCAGGACCCTTCTAAAAGCCCCCAGAACCTTCTAGACCCTCCCCGGATCATTCTAAAAGCCCCCAGACCCTTCTAGAGACCCCCATGACCCTTCTAAAAGCACTCAGACCCTTCTAGAGGGCCCCCGGACCCTTCTAAAAGCACCCAGACCCTTCTAGAGCCTCCCAGGACCATTCTAAAAGCCCCCAGACCCTTCTAGAGCCCCCCCGGACCCTTCTAAAAGCCTCCAGACCCTTCTAGAGGACCCCTGGACCCTTCTGAAAGCCCCCAGAACCTTCTAGAGCATCCCAGGACAGTTCTAAAAGCCCCCTGACCCTTCTAGAGCATCCCAGGACTGTTCTAAAAGCACCCAGACCCTTCTAGAGCCTCCCAGGACCCTTCTAAAAGCTCCCAGACCCTTATAGAGACCCCCAGGACCCTTCTAAAAGCCCCCAGACCCTTCTAGAGCCACCCAGGACGCTTCTAAAAGCCCCCAGACCCTTCTAGAGACCTCCAGGACCCTTCTAAAAGCCCCCAGACCCTTCTAGAGCCCCCCAGGACCCTTCTAATAGCCCCCAGACCCTTCTAGAGCACCCCAGGACCCTTCTAAAAGCCCCCAGACCCTTCTTGAGCCCCCCAGGACCCTTCTAAAAGCCCCCAAACCCTTCTCGCGGCACCCACGACCCTTCTACAAGTCCCCAGACCATTCTAAAGCCCCCCAGAACCCTTCTAAATGCTCCCAGAGCTTTCTACATGCCCCCAGGACCCTTCTAAAAGCCCCCAGACCCTTCTAGAGCCCCCCAGGACCCTTCTACAAGCCCCCAGACCCTTCTAGAGCCACCCAGGACCCTTCTAAAAGCACCCAGACCCTTCTAGAGGCCCCCAGGACCCGTCTAAAAGCCTCTAGACCCTTCGAGAGCCCCCCAGAACCTTTCTAAAAGCACCCAGACCCTTCTAGAGGCTCCCAGGACCCTTATAAAAGCACCCCGACCCTTCTAGAGCCTCCCAGTACCCTTCTAAAAGCAACCAGACCCTTCTAGAGAACCCCAGGACCCTTCTAAAAGCCCCCAGACCCTTCTAGACCCTCCCCGGATCCTTCTAAAAGCCCCCAGACCCTTCTAGAGCCACCTAGGATCCTTAAAAAAGCACCCAGACCTTTCTAGACCGTCCCCGGATCATTCTAAAAGCCCCCAGACCCTTCTAGAGACCCCCAGGATCATTCTAAAAGCCCCCAGACCCTTCTAGAGCCCCCCAGGATCATTCCAAAAGCCCCCAGACCCTTCTAGAGCCCCCTAGGACCCATCTAAAAGCACCCAGACCCTTCTAGAGTCCCCTAGGACACTTCTAAAAGCCCCCAGACCCTTCTAGACCCTCCCCGGATCCTTCGAAAAGACCCCAGACCCTTCTAGAGCCCCCCAGGATCATTCTAAAAGCCCCCAGACCCTTCTAGAGCCCCCCAGTACCCTTCTAAAAGCACCTAGACCCTTCTAGAGCCCCCCAGGACCCTTCTAAATGCCCCCAGACCCTTCAAGAGGCACCCAGAATTCTTCTAAAAGCACCCAGACCATTCTAGAGCCTCCCAGGACCATTCTAAAAGACCCCAGACCCTTCTAGACCCGCCCAGGACCCTTCTAAAAGCCCCCAGACCCTTCTAGAGCCCCCCAGGACCCTTCTGAAAGGCCGCAGAAACTTCTAGACACCCCCCGGATCCTTCTAAAAGAACCCAGACCCTTCTAGAGCAACCCAGGACCCTTCTAAAAGTCCCCAGACACTTCTAGAGCCCCCCAGGCCTCCTCTTAAGGCACCCCGTCCCTTCTAGAGCACCCCAGGACCCTTCTAAAAGTCCCCAGACCTTTCTAGAGCACGCCAGGACCCGTCTAAAAGCCCCCAGAACATTCTAGAGCCCCCCCGGACCCTTCTAAAAGCCTCCAGACCCTTCTAGAGGCCCCCTGGACCTTTCTGAAAGCACCCAGACCCTTCTAGAGCATCCCAGGACCATTCTAAAAGCCCCCAAACCCTTCTAGAGCCTCCCAGGACCCTTCTAAAAGCACCCAGACCCTTCTAGAGAGCCCCAGGACCATTCTAAAGGCCCCCAGACTCTTCTAGACCCTCCCCGGATCATTCTAAAAGCCCTCAGACCCTTCTAGAGACCCCCAGGACCCTTCTAAATGCCCCCAGACCCTTCTAGACCCTCCCCGGATCATTCTAAAAGCCCCCAGACCCTTCTAGAGCCTCGCAGGAACCCTCTAAAAGACCCCGGACCCTTCTAGAGCCTCGCAGGACCCTTCTAAAAGCCTCCAGACCTTTCTAGAGGCCCCCCGGACCCTTCTAAAAGTCCCCAGACCCTTCCAGAGCCTTCCAGGACCCTTCTAAAAGCCCCCAGACCCTTCTAGATCATCCCAGGACCCCTCTGATATATCCCACACCATTCTAGAGGACACCAGGATACTTTCAAAAGCCCCCAGACCCTTCTAGAGAACCCCAGGACCCTTTTAAAACCCCCCAGACCATTCTAGAGCCCCCCAGGGCCCTTCTAAAAGCCCCGAGACCCTTCTAGGAGAGACGGGGGTCCTTAAGAGGGGCCTTGGGGTCCTCTAGAAGGGTCTGGGGGCTTATAGAAGTGTCCTGGCGGGCTCTCGAAGGGTCTGGGTTCTTTGAGAAGGGTCTTTGGGTGGCTCTAGAAGGGTCTGGGATATTTTGGAACGGTCCTGGGTGCCTCAAGAAGGGTCTGGGGGCTTTTATAGGGTCCTGGGGGGCTCTAGAAGGGTCTGGGTGCTTTTAGAAGGGTCCTGGGGAGCTCTAGAAGGGTCTGGGGTCTTTTAGAAGGGTCCCGGGAGGCTGTAGAAGGGTCTGGGGGCTTTTAGAATTGTCCTGCGGGTCTCTAGAAGGGTCTGGGTCCTGTTAGAAGGGTCCTTGGGGGCTCTAGAAGGGTCTGAGTATCATTAGAGGGGCCTTGGGGGCATCTAGAAGGGTCTGGGGGATATTAGAAGGGTCCTGGAGAGCTCTAGAAGGGTCTGGGGTATTTTAGAAGGGTTCTGGGTAGCTCTAGAAGGGTCTGGGGACTTACAGAAAGGTCCTGGGGGGCTGTAGAAGGGTCTGGAGTCTTTTAGAAGGGTCCTGGGGGGCTCTAGAAGGGTCGGGGGAGTTTTAGGATAGTCCTGGTGTGCTCTAGAAGGGTGTGAGGGCTTTTAGAAGGTTCCTGGAGGCATCTAGAAGGCTCTGGGTGCTTTTAGAAGGGTCCTGGGGGCCTCTAGAATTGTCTGAGGGATTTTAGAAGGGTCCTGGGAGGCTCTAGAAGGGTCTGGGTGCTTTTAGAATGATCCAGGGAGGGTCTAGAAGGGTCTGGGGGCTTTTAGAAGGGTCCTGTGGGGCTCTAGAAGGGTCAGAGTGCTTTTAGAAGAGGCCTAGGGGGCTCTAGAATAGTCTGGGTGCTTTTAGAAGGGTCCTAAGGGGCTCTAGAAGCGTCTGGGGGATTTTAGAAGGGTCCTGGGTAGCTCTAGAAGGGTCTGGGGGCTTTCAGAAGGGTCCTGGGTAGCTCTAGAAGGGTCTGGAGTCTTTTAGAAGGGTCCTGGGGGGCTCTAGAAGGGTCTGGGGGAATTCAGAAGGGTCCTGGGGGCCTCTAGAAGCGTCTGGAAGCTTTTAGAAGGGCCCTGGGCGGCTCTAGAAGGGTCTGGGGGCATTTAGAAGGGTCCTGGTGGGCTCTAGAAGGGTCTGGGGGTTTTCAGAAGGGTCCTGGGGGCCTCTAGAAGGGTCTGGAAGCTTTTAGAAGGGTCCTGGGCGCATCTAGAAGGGTCTGGAGTCTTTTAGAAGGGTCCTGGGAGGATCCAGATGGGTCTGGGTGCTTTTAGAAGGATCCGGAGAGGGTCTAGATGGGTCTGGGTGCATTTAGAAGGGTCCTGGGGGGCTCTACAAATGTCTGGAGGCTTTTAGAAGGGTCCAGGGGGCCTCTAGAAGGGTCTGGGGGCTTTTAGAAGAGTCCTGGGGGCCTCTAGAAGGGTCTGGGGGCTTTTAGAAGGGTCCTGGGTGGCTCTAGAAGGGTCTGGAGGCTTTTAGAAGGTTTCGGTGTGGCTCTAGAATGGTGTGGGGTCTTTTAGAAGGGTCCTGGGGGCATCTAGAAGGCTCTGGGGGCTTTTATAAGGGTCCTGGGGGGCTCTAGAAGGGTCTGGGTGCTTTTAGAAGGATCCGGGGAGGGTCTAGAAGGGTCTGGAGGCTTTTAGAAGGGTCCTGGGGGGCTCTAGAAGGGTCTGGGGGATATTAGAAGGGTCCTGGGATGGTCTAACAAGGGTCTGGGTTGTTTTAGAAGGGTCCTGCGGGTCTCTAGAAGGGTCTGGGGGCTTTTAGAAGGGTCCTTGGGGGCTCTAGAAGGGTCTGGGGGCTTTTAGAAGGGTCCTGGTAGGCTGTAGAATGGTCTGGGTGCATTTAGAAGGGTCCCGCGGGTCTCTAGAACTGTCTGGGGGCTTTTAGAATGGTCCTTGGGGGCTCTAGAAGGGTCTGGGGACCACTAGATGGGCCCTGGGTGCCTCTAGAAAGGTCTGGGGTATTTTAGAAGGGTACTGGGGAGATCTAGAAGGTTCTGGGGGCTTTTAGAAGGGTCCTGGGAGACTCTAGAAGGGTCTGGGGGCATTTAGAAGGTCCTGCGTGTCTCTAGAAGGGTCTGAGGGCTTTTAGAAGGGTCCTGTGGGGCTCTAGAAGGGACTGGCGGCTTTTAGAAGGGTCCTGGGGGGCTCTAGAAGGGTGTAAGAACTTTTAGAATGGTCCTGGGTGCATCTAGAAATCTCTGGGTGCTTTTAGAAGGGTCCTGGGGGCCTCTAGAAGTGTCTGAGGAGTTGTAGAAGGGTCCGGGGAGGCTCTAGTAGGGTCTGGGTGCTTTTAGAAGGATCCGGTTAGGGTCTAGAAGGGTCTGGGGCTTTTAGAAGGGTCCTGTTTAGCTCTAGAAGGGTCTGGGGTCTTTTAGACGGGTCCTGGGTGGCTCTAGAAGGGTCTAGGGCCTTTTAGAAGACTCCTGGGGAGCTCTAGAAGGGTCTGGGGCTTTCAGAATGATCCTGGGGGTCGCTAGAAGTGTCTGGGTGTATTTGGAAGGGTCTTGGGGAGCTCTAGAAGGGTCTGGGGGCTTTCAGAAGGGTCTTGGGGGCATGTAGAAGGGTCTGGAGGCTTTTAGAAGGGTCCTGGAGCGCTCTAGAAGCGTCTGGGGGCATTCAGAACGGTCCTGGTGGCATCTAGAAGGGACTAGATGCTTTTAGAAGGGTCCTGGGGGGCTCTAGATGGGTCTGGGGGCATTTAGAAGGGTCCTGGGGGGATCTAGAAGGGCCTGGGGGCTTTTAGAAGGGTCCTGGGTTGCTCTAGAAGGGTCTGGAGGCTTTTAGAAGGGTCCTGCGGGTCTCTAGAAGGATCTGGGGGCTTTTAGAAGGGTCCTGGGAGGCTCTAGAAGGGTCTGAGGGATTTTAGAAGGGTCCTGGGGAGCTCTAGAAGGGTCTGGGTGCTTTTAGAGGGGCCCTGGACTTCTCTAGAAGGGTCTGGGGGCTTTTAGAAGAGTCCTTGGGGGCTGTAGAATGGTCTGGGGTCTTTTAGAAGGGTCCTGGGCGCGTCTAGAAGGGTCTGGGGGCTTTCAGAAGGGTCCTGGGAGGCTCTAGAAGGGTCTGGGTGCTTTTAGAAGGGTCCTGGGGTGCTCTAGAAGGGTCTGGGGGCATTTAGAAGTGTCCTGGGGGGCTCTAGAAGGGTCTGGGGGATATTAGAAGGATCCTGGGGGCCTCTAGAAAGGTCTGGGGGCATTTAGAAGGGTCCTGCGGGTCTCTAGAAGGGTCTGGGGGCTTTTAGAAGGGTCCTTGGGGCTCTAGAAGGGTCTGGGGACCATTGGAGGGGCCCTAGGGGCCTCTAGAAGGGTCTGGGGTCTTTTAGAATGGTCCTTGGGGGCTCTAGAAGGGTCTGGGGACCACTAGAGGGGCCCTGGAGGCCTCTAGAAGGGGTCTGGGGTATTTTAGAAGGGTCCTGAGGAGCTCTAGAAGGGTCTGGGGGCTTTTAGAAGGGTCCTGGGAAACTCTAGAAGGGTCTGGGGGCATTTAGATGGGTCCTGCGGGTCTCTAGAAGGGTCTGGGAGCTTTTAGAAGGGTCCTGGGGGGCTCTAGAAGGGTGTGGCGGCTCTTAGAAGGGTCCTGGTGGGCTCTAGAAGGGTGTGAGGGCTTTTAGAATGGTCCTGGGGGCATCTAGAAGTCTCTGGGAGCTTTTATAAGGGACTTGTGGGGCTCTAGAATGGTCTGAGGGATTTTATAAGGGTCCTGGGAGGCTCTAGAAGGGTCTGGGTGCTTTTAGAAGGATCCGGTTAGGGCCTATAAGGGTCTGGGGACTTTTAGAAGGGTCCTGGGGGGCTCTAGAAGGGTCTGGGTCTATTAGAAAAATCCAGGGATGGTCTACAAGGGTCTGGGGTCTTTTAGAAGGGTCCTGCGGGTCTCTAGAAGGGTCTGGGGGCTTTTAGAAGGGTCCTTGGGGGCTCTAGAAGGGTCTGGGGGCTTTTAGAAGGATCCTGGGAGAATCTAGAAGGGTCTGGGGCTTTTTAGAAGAGTCCTGGGGAGCTCTAGAAGGGTCTGGGGCTTTCAGAAGGGTCCTGGGGGTCGCTAGAAGTGTTTGGGTGTATTTGGAAGGGTCCTGGGGAGCTCTAGAAGGGTCTGGGGGCTTTCAGAAGGGTCCTGGAGGCATGTAGAAGGGTCTGGAGGCTTTTAGAATAGTCCTGATGGGCTCTAGAATGGTCTGGGGGCATTCAGAACGGTCCTGGTGGCCTCTAGAAGGGACTGGATGCTTTTAGAAGAGTCCTGGGGGGCTCTAGATTGGTCTGGGGGCATTTAGAAGGGTCCTGGGGGGTTCTAGAAGGATCTGGGGGCTTTTAGAAGGATACGTGGAATCTCTAGAAGGGTCTGGGGGCTTTTAGAAGGGTCCTGGGGGGCTCTAGAAGGGTCTGGAGGCTTTTAGAAGGGTCCTGGGTGGCTCTAGAAGGGTGTGGGGGCTTTTAGAAGGATCCGGGGAGGGTCTAGAACGGTCTGGGTGGTTTTAGAAGGGTCCTGGGCGGTTCTAGAAGGGTCTGGGGGATTTTAGAAGGGTCCTGGGGGGCTCTAGAAGGGTCTGAGGGATTTTAGAAGGGTCCTGGGGAGCTCTAGAAGGGTCTGGGTGCTTTTATAGGGGCCCTGGGCTTCTCTAGAAGGGTCTGGGGGCTTTTAGAGGAGTTATGGGGGGCTCTAGAATGGTCTGGGGGCTTTTAGAAGGGTCCTGGGCGGATCTAGAAGGTTCTGGGTGCTTTCAGAAGGGTCCTTCGGGCCTCTAGAAGGGTCTGGGTGCTTTTAGAAGGGTCCTGGGGGTCTCTAGAAGGGTCTGGGGGCATTTAGAAGGGTCCTGGGGGTCTCTAGAAGGGTCTGGGGGATTTTAGAAGGATCCTGGGGGCCTCTAGAAAGGTCTGGGGGCATTTAGAAGGGTCCTGGGGTGCTCTAGAACGGTCTGGGGGCTTTCAGAAGGGTCCTGAGGGGCTCTAGAAGGGTCTGGGGGGCTATTAGAAGTGTTCTTGGGGCCTCTAGAAGGGTCTGGGTTCTTTTAGAAGGGTCCTGGGAGGATCCAGATGGGTCTGGGAACTTTTAGAAGGATCCGGGGAGGTTCTAGAAGAGTCTGGGGGCGTTTAGAAGGGTCCTGGGAGGCTCTACAAATGTCTGGAGGGTTTTAGAATGGTCCTGGGGGCACCTAGAAGCGTCTATGGGGTTTTAGAGTGATCCTGGGAGGATCTAGCAGGGTCTGGCGGCTTTTATAAGGGTCCTGGGGTCCTCTAGAAGGGTCTGGCGGCATTTAGAATGATACGGGGAGGATCTAGAAGGGTCTGGGTGCTTTTAGAAGGGTCCTGGGGGCTCTAGAAGGGTCTGGAGTCTTTGAGAATGGTCCTGGGGGGCTCTAGAAGGGTCTGGGGGCTTTTAGAAAGATCCGGGGAGGGTCTAGAAGGGTCTGGGAGGTTTTAGAAGGGTCCTGGGGTTCTTTAGAAGGGTCTGGGTGCTTTTAGACGGGCCCTGGGCTCTCTAGAAGTGTCTGGGGGCATTTAGAAGAGTCCTGGGGGGCTCTAGAATCGTCTAGGGTTCTTTAGAAGGGTCCTGGGGTGATCTAGAAGGGTCTGGGGCTTTCAGAATGATCCTGGAGGTCGCTAGAAGAGTCTGGGTGTATTTGGAAGGGTCTTGGGGAGCTCTAGAAGGGTCTGGGGGCTTTCAGAAGGGTCTTGGGGGCATGTAGAAGGGTCTGGAGACTTTTAGAAGGGTCCTGGAGCGCTCTAGAAGCGTCTGGGGGCATTCAGAACGGTCCTGGTGGCCTCTAGAAGGCACTAGAGGCTTTTAGAAGGGTCCTGGGGGGCTCTAGATGGGTCTGGGTGCATTTAGAAGGGTCCTGGGGGGATCTAGAAGGGTCTGGGGGCTTTTAGAAGGATACGTGGAATTTCTAGAAGGGTCTGGGGGCTTTTAGAAGGGTCCTGGGAGGCTCTAGAATGGTCTGATGGATTTTAGAATGGTCCTGGGAGGTTCTAGAAGGGTCTGGGTGCTTTTAGAAGGATCCGGGGAGGGTCTAGAACGGTCTGGGTGGCTTTAGAATGGTCCTGGGGGGTTCTAGAAGGGTCTGGGGGATTTTAGAAGGATCCTGGGGGGCTCTAGAAAGGTCTGAGGGATTTTAGAAGGGTCCTGGGGAGCTCTAGAAGGGTCTGGGTGCTTTTAGAGGGGCCCTGGACTTCTCTAGAAGGGTCTGGGGGCTTTTAGAAGAGTCCTTGGGGGCTCTAGAATGGTCTGGGGTCATTTAGAAGGGTCCTGGGCGCATCTAGAAGGGTCTGGGGGCTTTCAGAAGGGTCCTGGGAGGCTCTAGAAGGGTCTGGGTGGTTTTAGAAGGGTCCTGGGGTGCTCTAGAAGGGTCTGGGGGCATTTAGAAGTGTCCTGGGGGGCTCTAGAAGGGTCTGGGGGATTTTAGAAGGATCCTGGGGGCCTCTAGAATGGTCTGGGGGCATTTAGAAGGGTCCTCCGGGACTCTGGAAGGGTCTGGGGGCTTTTAGAAGGGTCCTGGTGTGCTCTAGAAGGGTCTGGGGACCATTGGAGGGGCCCTAGGGGCCTCTAGAAGGGTCTGGGGGCTTTTAGAATGGTCCTTGGGGGCTCTAGAAGGGTCTGGGGACCACTAGAGGGGCCCTGGAGTCCTCTAGAAGGGTCTGGGTTATTTTAGAAGGGTCCTGGGGAGCTCTAGAAGGGTCTGGGGGCTTTTAGAAGGGTCCTGGGAAACTCTAGAAGGGTCTGGGGGCTATTAGAAGGATCCAGGGATGGTCTACAAGGGTCTGGGGTCTTTTAGAAGGGTCCTGCGGGTCTCTAGAATGGTCTGGGGGCTTTTAGAAGGGTCCTTGGGGGCTCTAGAAGGGTCTGGGGACCATTAGAGGGGCCCTAGGGGCCTCTAGAAGGGTCTGGGGGATTTTAGAAGGGTTCTGGGGAGCTCTTGAAGGGTCTGGGGGCTTTTAGAATGGTCCTTGGGGGCTCTAGAAGGGTCTGGGGACCACTAGAGGGGCCCTAGGGGCCTCTAGAAGGGTCTGGGGGATTTTAGAAGGGTCCTGGGCGGTTCTAGAAGGGTCTGGGGGATTTTAGAAGGGTCCTGGGGGGCTCTAGAAGGGTCTGAGGGATTTTAGAAGGGTCCTGGGGAGCTCTAGAAGGGTCTGGGTGCTTTTATAGGGGCCCTGGGCTTCTCTAGAAGGGTCTGGGGGCTTTTAGAGGAGTTATGGGGGGCTCTAGAATGGTCTGGGGGCTTTTAGAAGGGTCCTGGGCGGATCTAGAAGGGTCTGGGGGCTTTCAGAAGGGTCCTGCGGTCCTCTAGAAAAGTCTGGCGGCTTTTAGAAGGTCCTGGCTGGCTCTAGAAGGGTCTGGGGGCATTTAGAAGGGTCCTGGGTGTCTCTAGAAGGGTCTGGGGGATTTTAGAAGGATCCTGGCTGCCTCTAGAAAGGTCTGGGGGCATTTAGACGGGTCCTGGGGTGCTCTAGAACGGTCTGGGGGCTTTCAGAAGGGTCCTGAGGGGCTCTAGAAGGGTCTGGGGGGCTATTAGAAGGGTTCTTGGGGCCTCTAGAAGGGTCTGGGGTCTTTTAGAAGGGTCCTGGGAGGATCCAGATGGGTCTGGGTACTTTTAGAAGGATCCGGGGAGGTTCTAAAAGGGTCTGGGGGCGTTTAGAAGGGTCCTGGGATGCTCTACAAATGTCTGGAGGGTTTTTGAATGGTCCTGGGGGCATCTAGAAGCGTCTATGGGGTTTTAGAATGATCCGGGGAGGCTCTAGAAGGGTCTGGCGGCTTTTATAAGGGTCCTGGGGTCCTCTAGAAGGGTCTGGGGGCATTTAGAATGATACGGGGAGGATCTAGAAGGGTCTGGGGGCTTTTAGAAGGGTCCTGGGGGCTCTAGAAGGGTCTGGAGTCTTTGAGAATGGTCCTGGGGGGCTCTAGAAGGGTCTGGGGGCTTTTAGAAAGATCCGGGGAGGGTCTAGAAGGGTCTCGGAGGTTTTAGAAGGGTCCTGGGGCTCTCTAGAAGTGTCTGGGGGCATTTAGAAGAGTCCTGGGGGGCTCTAGAATCGTCTGGGCTCTTTAGAAGGGTCCTGGGGTGTTCTAGAACGGTCTGGGGGATTTTAGAAGGGTCTTGCGGTCCTCTAGAATAGTCTGGATGCTTTTAGAAGGGTCCTGGGGGGCTCTACAAGGGTCTGGGGGCATTTAGAAGGGTATTGGGGGGCTCTAGAAGGGTCTGGGGGCTATTAGAAGGGTCCTGGGGGGCTCTAGAAGGGTCTGGGTGCTTTTAGAATGGTCCTAGGTGGCTTTAGAAGGGTCTGGGAACGTTTAGAAGGGTCCTGGGAGGCTCTAGAAGGGTCTGGGGGCTTTTAGAAGAGTCCTGCGTGTCTCTAGAAGGGTCTGGGGGCTTTTAGAAGGGTCCTTGGGGGCTCTAGAATGGTGTGGGGACCACTAGAGGAGCCCTGGGGGCCTCTAGAGGGGTCTGGGGTATTTTAGAAGGGTCCTGGGGAGCTCTAGAAGGGTCTGGGGGCTTTTAGAAGGGTCCTGGGAGACTCTAGAAGGGTCTGGGGGCATTTAGAAGGGTCCTGCGGGTCTCTAGAAGGGTCTGGGGGCTTTTAGAAGGGTCCTGGGGGGCTCTAGAAGGGTCTGGGGGCTTTTAGAAGGGTCCTGGGGTGCTCTAGAAGGGTGTCAGTGCTTTTAGAATGGTCCTGGGGGCATCTAGAAGGCTCTGGGTGCTTTTAGAAGTGTCCTGTGGGCCTCTAGAAGTGTCTGAGGGATTTTAGAAGGGTCCTGGGAGGCTCTGGAATGGTCTGGGTGCTTTTAGAAGGATTCGGGGAGGGTCTAGAAGAGTCTGGGGGCATTTAGAAGGGTCCTGTGGGGCTCTAGAAGGGTCTGGGTGCTTTTAGAAGGGTCCTGGGGGGCTCTAGAAGGGTCTGGGTGCTTTTAGAAGGGTCCTGGGGAGCTCTAGAAGGGTCTGGGGGCTTTCAGAAGGGTCCTGCGTGTCTCTAGAAGGGTCTGAGGGCTTTTAGAAGAGTTCTGGGGGGCTCTAGAAGGGTCTGGGGGCATTCAGAAGGGTCCTGGGGGCCTCTAGAAGGGTCTGGATGCTTTTAGAAGAGTCCTGGGGGGGTCTAGATGGGTCTGGGGACATTTAGAATGGTCCTGGGGGGCTCTAGAAGGGTCTGGGGGAGTTTAGATAGGTCCTGGGGAGCTCTAGAAGGGTCTGGGTGCTTTTAGAAGGGTCCTGGGAGACTCTAGAAGGGTCTGAGTGCTTTTAGAAGGGTCCTTCGGGTCTCTAGAAGGGTCTGGGTTCTTTTAGAATGGTCCTGGGGGGCTCTAGAAGGGTGTGAGGTCTTTTAGAAGGGTCCTGGGGGCATCTCGAAGACTCTGATGGCTTTTAGAAGGGTCCTGGGGGCCTCTAGAAGTGTCTGAGGGATTTTAAAAGGGTCCTGGGAGGCTCTAGAAGGGTCTGGTTGCTTTTAGAAGGATTCGGGGAGGGTCTAGAAGGGTCTGGGGGCTTTTAGAAGGGTCCTGTGGGGCTCTAGAAGGGTCTGGGGGCTTTTAGAAGGGTCCTGGGGGCCTCTAGAAGGGTCTGGGGGCTTTTAGAAGGGTCCTGGGGAGCTCTAGAATGGTCTTGGGGCTTTTAGATGGGTCCTGAGGGCGCTAGAAGTGTCTGGGTGCTTTTAGAAGGGTCCTGGGTGTCTCTAGAAGGGTCTGGGGGCTTTTAGAAGGGTCCTGGGGGCCTCTAGAAGGGTCTGGAGGCTTTTAGAAGAGTTCTGGGGGGCTCTAGAAGGGTCTGGGGGCTTTCAGAAGGGTCCTGGGGTCCTCTAGAAGGGTCTGGGGGCTTTTAGAAGGGTCCTGGGTCATCTAGAATGGTCTGGGTGCTTTTAGAAAGGTCCTGGGAGGATCCAGATGGGTCTGGGTGGTTTTAGAAGGATCCGGGGATGGTCTAGAAGGGTCTGGGTTCTTTTAGAAGGGTCCTGGGGGGCTCTACAAATGTCTGGAGGATTTTAGAAGGATCCGGGGAGGCTCTAGAAGTGTCTGGCGGCTTTTAGAAGGGTCCTTGGGAGCTCTAGAAGGGTCTGGGTGCTTTCAGAAGGGTCCTGGGGGCCTCTAGAAGGGTCTGGGTGCTTTCAGAAAGGTCCTGGGTGGCTCTAGAAGGGTCTGGGGGCTTTTAGAAGGGTCCTGTGGGGCTGTAGAAGGGTCTGGGGGCTTTTAGATGGGTCCTGGGGGGCTCTAGAAGGGTCCGGGGGCTTTTAGAATGGTCCGTGGAGGCTCTAGAAGGGTTTGGGGTCTTTTAGAAGGGTCCTGGGCGGCTCTAGAAGGGTCTGGGGGCTATTAGAAGGATCCGGGGAGGGTCTAGAAGGCTCTGGGGGCATTTAGAAGGGTCCTTGGTGGCTCTAGAAGGGTCTGGGGACCATTAGAGGAGCCCTGGGGTCCTCTAGAAGGGTCTGGGGGATTTTAGAAGGGTCCTGAGGAGCTCTAGAAGGGTCTGGGTGCTTTTACAAGGGTCCTGCGTGTCTCTAGAAGGGTCTGGGGGCTTTTAGAAGGGCCCTGGAGGACTCTAGAAGGCTCTGGGGTCTTTGAGAAGGGTCCTCGGGAGGTCTAGAATTGTCTGGGGGCTTTTAGAAAGGTCCTGGGTGGCTCTAGAAGGGTCTGGGGGCTTTTAGAAGGGTCCTGTGGGGCTGTAGAAGGGTCTGGGGTCTTTTAGAAGGGTCCTGCGTGTCTCTAGAAGGGTCTGGGGGCTTTTAGAAGGGCCCTGGAGGACTCTAGAAGGCTCTGGGGTCTTTGAGAAGGGTCCTCGGGAGGTCTAGAATTGTCTGGGGGCTTTTAGAAAGGTCCTGGGAGGCTCTAGAAGGGTCTGGGGGCTTTTAGAAGAGTCCTGCGTGTCTCTAGAAGGGTCTGGGGGCTTTTAGAAGGGTCCTTGGGGGCTCTAGAAGGGTGTGGGGACCACTAGAGGAGCCCTGGGGGCCTCTAGAGGGGTCTGGGGTATTTTAGAAGGGTCCTGGGGAGCTCTAGAAGGGTCTGGGGGCTTTTAGAAGGGTCCTGGGAGACTCTAGAAGGGTCTGGGGGCATTTAGAAGCGTCCCGCGGGTCTCTAGAAGGGTCTGGGGGCTTTTAGAAGGGTCCTGGGGGGCTCTAGAAGGGTCTGGGGGCTTTTAGAAGGGTCCTGGGGTGCTCTAGAAGGGTGTGAGTGCTTTTAGAATGGTCCTGGGCGCATCTAGAAGGCTCTGGGGGCTTTTAGAAGTGTCCTGTGGGCCTCTAGAAGTGTCTGAGGGATTTTAGAAGGGTCCTGGGAGGCTCTGGAATGGTCTGGGTGCTTTTAGAAGGATTCGGGGAGGGTCTAGAAGAGTCTGGGGGCATTTAGATGGGTCCTGTGGGGCTCTAGAAGGGTCTGGGTGCTTTTAGAAGGGTCCTGGGGGGCTCTAGAAGGGTCTGGGTGCTTTTAGAAGGGTCCTGGGGAGCTCTAGAAGGGTCTGGTGTCTTTTAGAAGGGTCCTGGGTGGCGCTAAAAGTGTCTGGGTGCATTTAGAAGGGTCCTGGGGAGCTCTAGAAGGGTCTGGGGGCTTTCAGAAGGGTCCTGGGGGCCTCTAGAAGGGTCTGGAGGCTTTTAGAAGAGTCCTGGGGGGGTCTAGATGGGTCTGGGGACATTTAGAATGGTCCTGGGGTGCTCTAGAAGGGTCTGGGGGAGTTTAGATAGGTCCTGGGGAGCTCTAGAAGGGTCTGGGTGCTTTTAGAAGGGTCCTGGGAGACTCTAGAAGGGTCTGAGTGCTTTTAGAAGGGTCCTTCGGGTCTCTAGAAGGGTCTGGGTTCTTTTAGAATGGTCCTGGGGGGCTCTAGAAGGGTGTGAGGTCTTTTAGAAGGGTCCTGGGGGCATCTCGAAGACTCTGATGGCTTTTAGAAGGGTCCTGGGGGCCTCTAGAAGTGTCTGAGGGATTTTAAAAGGGTCCTGGGAGGCTCTAGAAGGGTCTGGTTGCTTTTAGAAGGATTCGGGGAGGGTCTAGAAGGGTCTGGGGGCTTTTAGAAGGGTCCTGTGGGGCTCTAGAAGGGTCTGGGTGCTTTTAGAAGGGTCCTGGGGGGCTCTAGAAGGGTCTGGGGGCTTTCAGAAGGGTCCTTGGGGGCTCTAGAAGGGTCTGGGGACCATTAGAGGGGCCCTAGGGGCCTCTAGAAGGGTCTGGGGGATTTTAGAAGGGTTCTGGGGAGCTCTTGAAGGGTCTGGGGGCTTTTAGAATGGTCCTTGGGGGCTCTAGAAGGGTCTGGGGACCACTAGAGGGGCCCTAGGGGCCTCTAGAAGGGTCTGGGGGATTTTAGAAGGGTCCTGGGCGGTTCTAGAAGGGTCTGGGGGACTTTAGAAGGGTCCTGGGGGGCTCTAGAAGGGTCTGAGGGATTTTAGAAGGGTCCTGGGGAGCTCTAGAAGGGTCTGGGTGCTTTTATAGGGGCCCTGGGCTTCTCTAGAAGGGTCTGGGGGCTTTTAGAGGAGTTATGGGGGGCTCTAGAATGGTCTGGGGGCTTTTAGAAGGGTCCTGGGCGGATCTAGAAGGGTCTGGGGGCTTTCAGAAGGGTCCTGCGGTCCTCTAGAAAAGTCTGGAGGCTTTTAGAAGGTCCTGGCTGGCTCTAGAAGGGTCTGGGGGCATTTAGAAGGGTCCTGGGGGTCTCTAGAAGGGTCTGGGGGATTTTAGAAGGATCCTGGCTGCCTCTAGAAAGGTCTGGGGGCATTTAGAAGGGTCCTGGGGTGCTCTAGAACGGTCTGGGGGCTTTCAGAAGGGTCCTGAGGGGCTCTAGAAGGGTCTGGGGGGCTATTAGAAGGGTTCTTGGGGCCTCTAGAAGGGTCTGGGGTCTTTTAGAAGGGTCCTGGGAGGATCCAGATGGGTCTGGGTACTTTTAGAAGGATCCGGGGAGGTTCTAAAAGGGTCTGGGGGCGTTTAGAAGGGTCCTGGGATGCTCTACAAATGTCTGGAGGGTTTTTGAATGGTCCTGGGGGCATCTAGAAGCGTCTATGGGGTTTTAGAATGATCCGGGGAGGCTCTAGAAGGGTCTGGCGGCTTTTATAAGGGTCCTGGGGTCCTCTAGAAGGGTCTGGGGGCATTTAGAATGATACGGGAGGATCTAGAAGGGTCTGGGGGCTTTTAGAAGGGTCCTGGGGGCTCTAGAAGGGTCTGGAGTCTTTGAGAATGGTCCTGGGGGGCTCTAGAAGGGTCTGGGGGCTTTTAGAAAGATCCGGGGAGGGTCTAGAAGGGTCTGGGAGGTTTTAGAAGGGTCCTGGGGCTCTCTAGAAGTGTCTGGGGGCATTTAGAAGAGTCCTGGGGGGCTCTAGAATCGTCTGGGCTCTTTAGAAGGGTCCTGGGGTGTTCTAGAACGGTCTGGGGGATTTTAGAAGGGTCTTGCGGTCCTCTAGAATAGTCTGGATGCTTTTAGAAGGGTCCTGGGGGGCTCTACAAGGGTCTGGGGGCATTTAGAAGGGTATTGGGGGGCTCTAGAAGGGTCTGGGGGCTATTAGAAGGGTCCTGGGGGGCTCTAGAAGGGTCTGGGGGCTTTTAGAATGGTCCTAGGTGGCTTTAGAAGGGTCTGGGAACGTTTAGAAGGGTCCTGGGAGGCTCTAGAAGGGTCTGGGGGCTTTTAGAAGAGTCCTGCGTGTCTCTAGAAGGGTCTGGGGGCTTTTAGAAGGGTCCTTGGGGCTCTAGAATGGTGTGGGGACCACTAGAGGAGCCCTGGGGGCCTCTAGAGGGGTCGGGGGTATTTTAGAAGGGTCCTGGGGAGCTCTAGAAGGGTCTGGGGCTTTTAGAAGGGTCCTGGGAGACTCTAGAAGGGTCTGGGGGCATTTAGAAGGGTCCTGCGGGTCTCTAGAAGGGTCTGGGGGCTTTTAGAAGGGTCCTGGGGTGCTCTAGAAGGGTGTCAGTGCTTTTAGAATGGTCCTGGGGGCATCTAGAAGGCTCTGGGTGCTTTTAGAAGTGTCCTGTGGGCCTCTAGAAGTGTCTGAGGGATTTTAGAAGGGTCCTGGGAGGCTCTGGAATGGTCTGGGTGCTTTTAGCAAGGATTCGGGAGGGTCTAGAAGAGTCTGGGGGCATTTAGAAGGGTCCTGTGGGGCTCTAGAAGGGTCTGGGTGCTTTTAGAAGGGTCCTGGGGGCTCTAGAAGGGTCTGGGTGCTTTAGAAGGGTCCTGGGGAGCTCTAGAAGGGTCTGGGGTCTTTTAGAAGGGTCCTGGGTGGCGCTAAAAGTGTCTGGGTGCATTTAGAAGGGTCCTGGGGAGCTCTAGAAGGGTCTGGGGGCTTTCAGAAGGGTCCTGGGGGCCTCTAGAAGGGTCTGGAGGCTTTTAGAAGAGTTCTGGGGGGCTCTAGAAGGTCTGGGGGCATTCAGAAGGGTCCTGGGGGCCTCTAGAAGGGTCTGGATGCTTTTAGAAGAAGAGTCCTGGGGGGGTCTAGATGGGTCTGGGGACATTTAGAATGGTCCTGGGGGGCTCTAGAAGGGTCTGGGGGAGTTTAGATAGGTCCTGGGGAGCTCTAGAAGGGTCTGGGTGCTTTTAGAAGGGTCCTGGGAGACTCTAGAAGGGTCTGAGTGCTTTTAGAAGGGTCCTTCGGGTCTCTAGAAGGGTCTGGTTCTTTTAGAATGGTCCTGGGGGGCTCTAGAAGGGTGTGAGGTCTTTTAGAAGGGTCCTGGGGGCATCTCGAAGACTCTGATGGCTTTTAGAAGGGTCCTGGGGGCCTCTAGAAGTGTCTGAGGGATTTTAAAAGGGTCCTGGGAGACTCTAGAAGGGTCTGGTTGCTTTTAGAAGGATTCGGGGAGGGTCTAGAAGGGTCTGGGGGCTTTTAGAAGGGTCCTGTGGGGCTCTAGAAGGGTCTGGGGGCTTTTAGAAGGGTCCTGGGGGCCTCTAGAAGGGTCTGGGGGCTTTTAGAAGGGTCCTGGGGAGCTCTAGAATGGTCTTGGGGCTTTTAGATGGGTCCTGAGGGCGCTAGAAGTGTCTGGCGGCTTTTAGAAGGGTCCTGGGTGTCTCTAGAAGGGTCTGGGGGCTTTTAGAAGGGTCCTTGGGGCCGCTAGAAGGGTCTGGAGGCTTTTAGAAGAGTTCTGGGGGGCTCTAGAAGGGTCTGGGGGCATTCAGAAGGGTCCTGGGGGCCTCTAGAAGGGTCTGGAGTCTATTAGAAGAGTCCTGGGGGGCTCTAGATGGGTCTGGGGTCATTTAGAAGGGTCCTGGGGGGCTCTAGAAGGTTCTGGGGGCTTTCAGAAGGGTCCTGGGGGGCTCTAGAAGGGTCTGGGGGCTTTTAGAAGGGTCCTGGGTCATCTAGAATGGTCTGGGTGCTTTTAGAAAGGTCCTGGGAGGATCCAGATGGGTCTGGGTGGTTTTAGAAGGATCCGGGGATGGTCTAGAAGGCTCTGGGGGCATTTAGAAGGGTCCTTGGTGGCTCTAGAAGGGTCTGGGGACCATTAGAGGAGCCCTGGGGTCCTCTAGATGGGTCTGGGGGATTTTAGAAGGGTCCTGAGGAGCTCTAGAAGGGTCTGGGGGCTTTTACAAGGGTCCTGGGGGAATCTAGAAGGGTCTGGGGGCTTTTAGAAGAGTCCTGCGTGTCTCTAGAAGGGTCTGGGGGCTTTTAGAATGGTCCTTGGGGGCTCTAGAAGGGTGTGGGGACCACTAGAGGAGCCCTGGGGGCCTCTAGAGGGGTCTGGGGTATTTTAGAAGGGTCCTGGGGAGCTCTAGAAGGGTCTGGGGGCTTTTAGAAGGGTCCTGGGAGACTCTAGAAGGGTCTGGGGGCATTTAGAAGGGTCCTGCGGGTCTCTAGAAGGGTCTGGGGGCTTTTAGAAGGGTCCTGGGGGGCTCTAGAAGGGTCTGGGGGCTTTTAGAAGGGTCCTGGGGTGCTCTAGAAGGGTGTGAGTGCTTTTAGAATGGTCCTGGGCGCATCTAGAAGGCTCTGGGGGCTTTTAGGAGTGTCCTGTGGGCCTCTAGAAGTGTCTGAGGGATTTTAGAAGGGTCCTGGGAGGCTCTGGATTGGTCTGGGTGCTTTTAGAAGGATTCGGGGAGGGTCTAGAAGAGTCTGGGGGCATTTAGAAGGGTCCTGTGGGGCTCTAGAAGGGTCTGGGTGCTTTTAGAAGGGTCCTGGGGGGCTCTAGAAGGGTCTGGGTGCTTTTAGAAGGGTCCTGGGGAGCTCTAGAAGGGTCTGGGGTCTTTTAGAATGGTCCTGGGTGGCGCTAAAAGTGTCTGGGTGCATTTAGAAGGGTCCTGGGGAGCTCTAGAAGGGTCTGGGGGCTTTCAGAAGGGTCCTGGGGGCCTCTAGAAGGGTCTGGGGGCATTCAGAAGGGTCCTGGGGGCCTCTAGAAGGGTCTGGGGGCATTCAGAAGGGTCCTGGGGGCCTCTAGAAGGGTCTGGATGCTTTTAGAAGAGTCCTGGGGGGGTCTAGATGGGTCTGGGGACATTTAGAATGGTCCTGGGGGCCTCTAGAAGGGTCTGGGGGAGTTTAGATAGGTCCTGGGGAGCTCTAGAAGGGTCTGGGTGCTTTTAGAAGGGTCCTGGGTGACTCTAGAAGGGTCTGAGTGCTTTTAGAAGGGTCCTTCGGGTCTCTAGAAGGGTCTGGGTTCTTTTAGAATGGTCCTGGGGGGCTCTAGAAGGGTGTGAGGTCTTTTAGAAGGGTCCTGGGGGCATCTCGAAGACTCTGATGGCTTTTAGAAGGGTCCTGGGGGCCTCTAGAAGTGTCTGAGGGATTTTAAAAGGGTCCTGGGGAGCTCTAGAAGGGTCTGGGGGCTTTTAGAAGGGTCCTGGGAGACTCTAGAAGGGTCTGGGGGCATTTAGAAGGGTCCTGCGGGTCTCTAGAAGGGTCTGGGGGCTTTTAGAAGGGTCCTGGGGGGCTCTAGAAGGGTCTGGGGGCTTTTTGAAGGGTCCTGGGGTGCTCTAGAAGGGTGTGAGTGCTTTTAGAATGGTCCTGGGCGCATCTAGAAGGCTCTGGGGGCTTTTAGAAGTGTCCTGTGGGCCTCTAGAAGTGTCTGAGGGATTTTAGAAGGGTCCTGGGAGGCTCTGGAATGGTCTGGGTGCTTTTAGAAGGATTCGGGGAGGGTCTAGAAGAGTCTGGGGGCATTTAGAAGGGTCCTGTGGGGCTCTAGAAGGGTCTGGGTGCTTTTAGAAGGGTCCTGGGGGGCTCTAGAAGGGTCTGGGTGCTTTTAGAAGGGTCCTGGGGAGCTCTAGAAGGGTCTGGGGTCTTTTAGAAGGGTCCTGGGTGGCGCTAAAAGTGTCTGGGTGCATTTAGAAGGGTCCTGGGGAGCTCTAGAAGGGTCTGGGGGCTTTCAGAAGGGTCCTGGGGGCCTCTAGAAGTGTCTGGGGGCATTTAGAAGAGTCCTGGGGGGGTCTAGATGGGTCTGGGGACATTTAGAATGGTCCTGGGCGGCTCTAGAAGGGTCTGGGGGAGTTTAGATAGGTCCTGGGGAGCTCTAGAAGGGTCTGGGTGCTTTTAGAAGGGTCCTGGGAGACTCTAGAAGGGTCTGAGTGCTTTTAGAAGGGTCCTTCGGGTCTCTAGAAGGGTCTGGGTTCTTTTAGAATGGTCCTGGGGGGCTCTAGAAGGGTGTGAGGTCTTTTAGAACGGTCCTGGGGGCATCTCGAAGACTCTGATGGCTTTTAGAAGGGTCCTGGGGGCCTCTAGAAGTGTCTGAGGGATTTTAAAAGGGTCCTGGGAGGCTCTAGAAGGGTCTGGTTGCTTTTAGAAGGATTCGGGGAGGGTCTAGAAGGGTCTGGGGGCTTTTAGAAGGGTCCTGTGGGGCTCTAGAAGGGTCTGGGTGCTTTTAGAAGGGTCCTGGGGGGCTCTAGAAGGGTCTGGGGGCTTTCAGAAGGGTCCTGGGGGGCTCTAGAAGGGTCTGGGGGCTTTTAGAAGGGTCCTGGGTCATCTAGAATGGTCTGGGGGCTTTTTGAAAGGTCCTGGGAGGATCCAGATGGGTCTGGGTGGTTTTAGAAGGATCCGGGGATGGTCTAGAAGGGTCTGGGTGCTTTTAGAAGGGTCCTGGGGGGCTCTACAAATGTCTGGAGGATTTTAGAAGGATCCGGGGAGGCTCTAGAAGTGTCTGGCGGCTTTTAGAAGGGTCCTTGGGAGCTCTAGAAGTGTCTGGGTGCTTTCAGAAGGGTCCTGGGGGCCTCTAGAAGGGTCTGGGTGCTTTCAGAAAGGTCCTGGGTGGCTCTAGAAGGGTCTGGGGGCTTTTAGAAGGGTCCTGTGGGGCTGTAGAAGGGTCTAGGGGCTTTTAGATGGGTCCTGGGGGGCTCTAGAAGGGTCCGGGGGCTTTTAGAATGGTCCGTGGAGGCTCTAGAAGGGTCTGGGTGCTTTGAGAAGGGTCCTGGGGGGCTCTAGAAGGGTCTGGGGGCTATTAGAAGGATCCGGGGAGGGTCTAGAAGGCTCTGGGGGCATTTAGAAGGGTCCTTGGTGGCTCTAGAAGGGTCTGGGGACCATTAGAGGAGCCCTGGGGTCCTCTAGAAGGGTCTGGGGGATTTTAGAAGGGTCCTGAGGAGCTCTAGAAGGGTCTGGGGGCTTTTACAAGGGTCCTGGGGGAATCTAGAAGGGTCTGGGTGCTTTTAGAAGGGTCCTGCGTGTCTCTAGAAGGGTCTGGGGGCTTTTAGAAGGGCCCTGGAGGACTCTAGAAGGCTCTGGGGTCTTTGAGAAGGGTCCTCGGGAGGTCTAGAATTGTCTGGGGGCTTTTAGAAAGGTCCTGGGAGGCTCTAGAAGGGTCTGGGGGCTTTTAGAAGAGTCCTGCGTGTCTCTAGAAGGGTCTGGGGGCTTTTAGAAGGGTCCTTGGGGGCTCTAGAAGGGTGTGGGGACCACTAGATGAGCCCTGGGGGCCTCTAGAGGGGTCTGGGGTATTTTAGAAGGGTCCTGGGGAGCTCTAGAAGGGTCTGGGGGCTTTTAGAAGGGTCCTGGGAGACTCTAGAAGGGTCTGGGGGCATTTAGAAGGGTCCTGCGGGTCTCTAGAAGGGTCTGGGGGCTTTTAGAAGGGTCCTGGGGGGCTCTAGAAGGGTCTGGGGGCTTTTAGAAGGGTCCTGGGGTGCTCTAGAAGGGTGTGAGGGCTTTTAGAATGGTCCTGGGGGCATCTAGAAGGCTCTGGGGGCTTTTAGAAGTGTCCTGTGGGCCTCTAGAAGTGTCTGAGGGATTTTAGAAGGGTCCTGGGAGGCTCTGGAATGGTCTGGGTGCTTTTAGAAGGATTCGGGGAGGGTCTAGAAGAGTCTGGGGGCATTTAGAAGGGTCCTGTGGGGCTCTAGAAGGGTCTGGGTGCTTTTAGAAGGGTCCTGGGGGGCTCTAGAAGGGTCTGGGTGCTTTTAGAAGGGTCCTGGGGGCCTCTAGAAGGGTCTGGAGGCTTTTAGAAGAGTTCTGGGGGGCTCTAGAAGGGTCTGGGGGCATTCAGAAGGGTCCTGGGGGCCTCTAGAAGGGTCTGGAGTCTATTAGCAGAGTCCTGGGGGGCTCTAGATGGGTCTGGGGGCTTTTAGAATGGTCCGTGGAGGCTCTAGAAGGGTCTGGGGTCTTTTAGAAGGGTCCTGGGCGGCTCTAGAAGGGTCTGGGGGCTATTAGAAGGATCCGGGGAAGGTCTAGAAGGCTCTGGGGGCATTTAGAAGGGTCCTTGGTGGCTCTAGAAGGGTCTGGGGACCATTAGAGGAGCCCTGGGGTCCTCTAGAAGGGTCTGGGGGATTTTAGAAGGGTCCTGAGGAGCTCTAGAAGGGTCTGGGGGCTTTTACAAGGGTCCTGGGGGAATCTAGAAGGGTCTGGGGGCTTTTAGAAGGGTCCTGCGTGTCTCTAGAAGGGTCTGGGGGCTTTTAGAAGGGCCCTGGAGGACTCTAGAAGGCTCTGGGGTCTTTGAGAAGGGTCCTCGGGAGGTCTAGAATTGTCTGGGGGCTTTTAGAAAGGTCCTGGGAGGCTCTAGAAGGGTCTGGGGGCTTTTAGAAGAGTCCTGCGTGTCTCTAGAAGGGTCTGGGGGCTTTTAGAAGGGTCCTTGGGGGCTCTAGAAGGGTGTGGGGACCACTAGAGGAGCCCTGGGGGCCTCTAGAGGGGTCTGGGGTATTTTAGAAGGGTCCTGGGGAGCTCTAGAAGGGTCTGGGGGCTTTTAGAAGGGTCCTGGGAGACTCTAGAAGGGTCTGGGGGCATTTAGAAGGGTCCTGCGGGTCTCTAGAAGGGTCTGGGGGCTTTTAGAAGGGTCCTGGGGGGCTCTAGAAGGGTCTGGGGGCTTTTAGAAGGGTCCTGGGGTGCTCTAGAAGGGTGTGAGTGCTTTTAGAATGGTCCTGGGCGCATCTAGAAGGCTCTGGGGGCTTTTAGAAGTGTCCTGTGGGCCTCTAGAAGTGTCTGAGGGATTTTAGAAGGGTCCTGGGAGGCTCTGGAATGGTCTGGGTGCTTTTAGAAGGATTCGGGGAGGGTCTAGAAGAGTCTGGGGGCATTTAGAAGGGTCCTGTGTTGCTCTAGAAGGGTCTGGGTGCTTTTAGAAGGGTCCTGGGGGGCTCTAGAAGGGTCTGGGTGCTTTTAGAAGGGTCCTGGGGAGCTCTAGAAGGGTCTGGGGTCTTTTAGAAGGGTCCTGGGTGGCGCTAAAAGTGTCTGGGTGCATTTAGAAGGGTCCTGGGGAGCTCTAGAATGGTCTGGGGGCTTTCAGAAGGCTCCTGGGGGCCTCTAGAAGGGTCTGGATGCTTTTAGAAGAGTCCTGGGGGGGGTCTAGATGGGTCTGGGGACATTTAGAATGGTCCTGGGGGCCTCTAGAAGGGACTGGGGGAGTTTAGATAGGTCCTGGGGAGCTCTAGAAGGGTCTGGGTGCTTTTAGAAGGGTCCTGGGTGACTCTAGAAGGGTCTGAGTGCTTTTAGAAGGGTCCTTCGGGTCTCTAGAAGGGTCTGGGTTCTTTTAGAATGGTCCTGGGGGGCTCTAGAAGGGTGTGAGGTCTTTTAGAAGGGTCCTGGGGGCATCTCGAAGACTCTGATGGCTTTTAGAAGGGTCCTGGGGGCCTCTAGAAGTGTCTGAGGGATTTTAAAAGGGTCCTGGGAGGCTCTAGAAGGGTCTGGTTGCTTTTAGAAGGATTCGGGGAGGGTCTAGAAGGGTCTGGGGGCTTTTAGAAGGGTCCTGGGGGGCTCTAGAAGGGTCTGGGGGCTTTCAGAAGGGTCCTGGGGAGCTCTAGAAAGGTCTGGGGGCTTTTAGAACTGTCCTGGGTCATCTAGAATGGTCTGGGGGCTTTTAGAAAGGTCCTGGGAGGATCCAGATGGGTCTTTGTGGTTTTAGAAGGATCCGGGGATGGTCTAGAAGGGTCTGGGTGCTTTTAGAAGGGTCCTGGGGGGCTCTACAAATGTCTGGAGGATTTTAGAAGGATCCGGGGAGGCTCTAGAAGTGTCTGGCGGCTTTTAGAAGGGTCCTTGGGAGCTCTAGAAGGGTCTGGGTGCTTTCAGAAGGGTCCTGGGGGCCTCTAGAAGGGTCTGGGTGCTTTCAGAAAGGTCCTGGGTGGCTCTAGAAGGGTCTGGGGGCTTTTAGAAGGGGTCCTGTGGGGCTGTAGAAGGGTCTGGGGTCTTTTAGATGGGTCCTGGGGGGCTCTAGAAGGGTCCGGGGGATTTTAGAATGGTCCGTGGAGGCTCTAGAAGGGTCTGGGGGCTTTTAGAAGGGTCCTGGGGGGCTCTAGAAGGGTCTGGGGGCAATTAGAAGGATCCGGGGAGGGTCTAGAAGGCTCTGGGGGCATTTAGAAGGGTCCTTGGTGGCTCTAGAAGGGTCTGGGGACCATTAGAGGAGCCCTGGGGTCCTCTAGAAGGGTCTGGGGGATTTTAGAAGGGTCCTGAGGAGCTCTAGAAGGGTCTGGGGGCTTTTACAAGGGTCCTGGGGGAATCTAGAAGGGTCTGGGGGCTTTTAGAAGGGTCCTGCGTGTCTCTAGAAGGGTCTGGGGGCTTTTTAGAAGGGTCCTGGGGGGCTCTAGAAGGGTCTGGGTGCCTTTAGAAAGGTCCTGGGTGACTCTAGAATGTTCTGCTGGCTTTCAGAAGGGTCCTGGTGTCCTCTAGAAGGGTCGGGGGGCTTTAGAAGGGTCCTGGGAGACTCTAGAAGGGTCTGGGGGGATTTAGAAGGGTCCTGCGGGTCTCTAGAAGGGTCTGGGGGCTTTTAGAAGGGTCCTGGGGGGCTCTAGAAGGGTCTGGGGGCTTTTAGAAGGGTCCTGGGTTGCTCTAGAAGGGTGTGAGTGCTTTTAGAATGGTCCTGGGGGCATCTAGAATGCTCTGGGGGCTTTTAGAAATGTCCTGTGGGCCTCTAGAAGTGTCTGAGGGATTTTAGAATGGTCCTGGGAGGCTCTGGAATGGTCTGGGTGCTTTTAGAAGGATTCGGGGAGGGTCTAGAAGAGTCTGGGGGCATTTAGAAGGGTCCTGTGGGGCTCTAGAAGGGTCTGGGTGCTTTTAGAAGGGTCCTGGGGGGCTCTAGAAGGGTCTGGGTGCTTTTAGAACGGTCCTGGGGAGCTCTAGAAGGGTCTGGGGTCTTTTAGAAGGGTCCTGGGTGGCGCTAAAAGTGTCTGGGTGCATTTAGAAGGGTCCTGGGGAGCTCTAGAAGGGTCTGGGGGCTTTCAGAAGGGTCCTGGGGGCCTCTAGAAGGGTCTGGAGGCTTTTAGAAGAGTTCTGGGGGGCTCTAGAAGGGTCTGGGGGCATTCAGAAGGGTCCTGGTGGCCTCTAGAAGGGTCTGGAAGCATTTAGAAGGAGTCCTGGGGGGGTCTAGATGGGTCTGGGGACATTTAGAATGGTCCTGGGGGGCTCTAGAAGGGTCTGGGGGAGTTTAGAAGGGTCCTGGGTCATCTAGAATGGTCTGGGGGCTTTTAGAAAGGTCCTGGGAGGATCCAGATGGGTCTGGGTGGTTTTAGAAGGATCCGGGGATGGTCTAGAAGGGTCTGGGTGCTTTTAGAAGGGTCCTGGGGGGCTCTACAAATGTGTGGAGGATTTTAGAAGGATCCGGGGAGGCTCTAGAAGTGTCTGGCGGCTTTTAGAAGGGTCCTTGGGAGCTCTAGAAGTGTCTGGGTGCTTTCAGAAGGGTCCTGGGGGCCTCTAGAAGGGTCTGGGTGCTTTCAGAAAGGTCCTGGGTGGCTCTAGAAGGGTCTGGGGGCTTTTAGAAGGGTCCTGTGGGGCTGTAGAAGGGTCTGGGGTCTTTTAGATGGGTCCTGGGGGGCTCTAGAAGGGTCCGGGGGCTTTTAGAATGGTCCGTGGAGGCTCTAGAAGGGTCTGGGGTCTTTTAGAAGGGTCCTGGGGGGCTCTAGAAGGGTCTGGGGGCTATTAGAAGGATCCGGGGAGGGTCTAGAAGGCTCTGGGGGCATTTAGAAGGGTCCTTGGTGGCTCTAGAAGGGTCTGGGGACCATTAGAGGAGCCCTGGGGTCCTCTAGAAGGGTCTGGGGGATTTTAGAAGGGTCCTGAGGAGCTCTAGAAGGGTCTGGGTGCTTTTACAAGGGTCCTGGGGGAATCTAGAAGGGTCTGGGGGCTTTTAGAAGGGTCCTGCGTGTCTCTAGAAGGGTCTGGGGGCTTTTAGAAGGGTCCTGGCGGACTCTAGAAGGCTCTGGGGTCTTTGAGAAGGGTCCTCGGTAGGTCTAGAATTGTCTGGGGGCTTTTAGAAAGGTCCTGGGAGGCTCTAGAAGGGTCTGGGGGCTTTTAGAAGAGTCCTGCGTGTCTCTAGAAGGGTCTGGGGGCTTTTAGAAGGGTCCTTGGGGGCTCTAGAAGGGTGTGGGGACCACTAGAGGAGCCCTGGGGGCCTCTAGAGGGGTCTGGGGTATTTTAGAAGGGTCCTGGTGTCCTCTAGAAGGGTCTGGGGGCTTTTAGAAGGGTCCTGGGAGACTCTAGAAGGGTCTGGGGGCATTTAGAAGGGTCCTGCGGGTCTCTAGAAGGGTCTGGGGGCTTTTAGAAGGGTCCTGGGGGGCTCTAGAAGGGTCTGGGGGCTTTTTGAAGGGTCCTGGGGTGCTCTAGAAGGGTGTGAGTGCTTTTAGAATGGTCCTGGGGGCATCTAGAAGGCTCTGGGGGCTTTTAGAAGTGTCCTGTGGGCCTCTAGAAGTGTCTGAGGGATTTTAGAAGGGTCCTGGGAGGCTCTGGAATGGTCTGGGTGCTTTTAGAAGGATTCGGGGAGGGTCTAGAAGAGTCTGGGGGCATTTAGAAGGGTCCTGTGTTGCTCTAGAAGGGTCTGGGTGCTTTTAGAAGGGTCCTGGGTGGCTCTAGAAGGGTCTGGGTGCTTTTAGAAGGGTCCTGGGGAGCTCTAGAAGGGTCTGGGGTCTTTTAGAAGGGTCCTGGGTGGCGCTAAAAGTGTCTGGGTGCATTTAGAAGGGTCCTGGGGAGCTCTAGAAGGGTCTGGGGGCTTTCAGAAGGGTCCTGGGGGCCTCTAGAAGGGTCTGGAGGCTTTTAGAAGAGTTCTGGGGGGCTCTAGAAAGGTCTGGGGGCATTCAGAAGGGTCCTGGGGGCCTCTAGAAGGGTCTGGATGCTTTTAGAAGAGTCCTGGGGTGGTCTAGATGGGTCTGGGGACATTTAGAATGGTCCTGGGGGGCTCTAGAAGGGTCTGGGTGAGTTTAGATAGGTCCTGGGGAGCTCTAGAAGGGTCTGTGTGCTTTTAGAAGGGTCCTGGGAGACTCTAGAAGGGTCTGAGTGCTTTTAGAAGGGTCCTTCGGGTCTCTAGAAGGGTCTGGGTTCTTTTAGAATGGTCCTGGGGGGCTCTAGAAGGGTGTGAGGTCTTTTAGAAGGGTCCTGGGGGCATCTCGAAAACTCTGATGGCTTTTAGAAGGGTCCTGGGGGCCTCTAGAAGTGTCTGAGGGATTTTAAAAGGGTCCTGGGAGGCTCTAGAAGGGTCTGGTTGCTTTTAGAAGGATTCGGGGAGGGTCTAGAAG